>MU167260.1:347488-365321 GCA_015951145.1 Cronartium quercuum f. sp. fusiforme G11 | reverse complement strand
AAAAAAAAAAAAAATTAAAAAACAGGCATCCCTCTCCACAAATGTATGAGATTTGAGAGCTCGTTCCATTTTTAGGTTTAAATACAGTGGGCTCCATCCATTCTTTACACGGAGTCTACGAAATCCAGTTAAAAAAACATTGGCTTAAAAGGCCTCAAACTCGACTTGATCCTGTAAAGTGATTCATTCTTCTTGACTACCTCAAACATGTGTATATTATGACATCTTGTCTAAGCTATCCGGATCCAACCTCCTTTAAAAGCCCTAAACTAAAAAGTCAAGTAAACCTGACAATGTTCATAATGTCACGTCCAGAAAGCGGCCAGGATCTAGGCTCGGCCAACAAACCAAACATGACTTGCAACAATAGAAATTAACCAAACCGTACAAACAATTCTTTAACAAAAGACTGAATAGAAACTAAAAACAACTAATTCATTTGAAGATTTTATCACACTAATCTAACCGTCGAAATAATTTTTGGTTGATGATAATCTTGAGCTGACTAAGCAACCAAGCGAAGTTTTCTTGACAGTCCTCAAACGCGCTTCTCACAAAACACACACATACAGTTCAGTAGACTAGTTTCGACAAGCCAAAAAACGAATTAAACAGGATGACAGTCATTCATTTCCCTACGAACCATCAATAACAGCACACAGAAGAGTGAAATTTAATCCTCCCTTCCTCAAAAAAGAAAAAGCAAGGCTAGGACTTGAAAAACTCAACTTACCACAGAACTAAAAACAAACGTTTACGTTAAGTCTCTCCACCAACCACATCTTCCGGTCCAATGCCCAAAGGTAAAAATTCAAGATCAAGAACTTCAACTTCACCTCCCTCAAGTGCTAGCCGAGCTTCGTCCAAGCTCCACATATTCATCTTTTGAGGGATTCCGAATGGTTGATTCTGCCCAATCAAATCTCACCGACACTTCAACATCTCTACTTTAAAGCTTAAACAGCCAAAGAAAAGAAGAAGAGGACTGACAAGTCGGTTTAAGTCGTACGAGAATCGTACTGATGCCCTTAAATCAACAGGCAAGAGCGTAGGAAAGACGAGACAATGAACCGGTAAAATTTTCGAACTCGAGGTGGATGAGAGTTGATTTGTAAGCTCGATAGCTCGCGCGAGACCGGCTCTGTCGCTGCGCTGGGATGGAGGCACGAGTACGAAGACCTCGAGGCCGGTGTGAAGGATGGTGATGGCCTTTGGACAGAGGCTGTCGATTGGACTGAGTGTGGAAGTCGAAATGAGCAGGGGGGAGAAGTCAAGGGCAGATTTGAATCTCCAATGCTTGATGAAAAAAAAACAAATGTGATTTGATGGATGAGTAATGGTTAAGGCTGTGGAGGGGTCTGATGATACTCACGTAGGACGTAGCAAAGTCTTCTTCACCGAAGAGCGATCGGAACTCATCTGATTCAGCTCCTTCGTCGAATTCTGCCAACTTCGGCTGGACGAGTCGTATGAATTAAGGAGTTGAAAAAAATCAATGAGCTAATCGCCGCCCACTTATTCTTATTCATTCGGAATTCTGTTCAAGAGATCGGCCAACCGAATGAGGAGAATGAATAGAGAGACTAACTTGGAATCCAGCGGATTCTTTGATGATCTGCTGCGCGACCAGCGCACATTGTTGACGTTCAAGCCGATCGCAGTGTCGTCCGTTCCATTGAAATAAATTGATCTTTTCCTTCTGTCGATCAAATACCTTCACGAGCGCGCAAAACCCGGCACAGAGTGCCTCCCTGACTGAGGGAGCGCTAAGCACCGATTCTTCGATAACAAGTAATCGACCGGCGCGGTAAGAGCGTACGCTAAATACCGTGGATTGAGGCTGGTCGAGCTCGAAACGTTTCCCGAGCCTGATGACCAAATTCCCCCCGAGCGCCTCGACTAACTCCGCTGGTTCATAGCCTTGTTGAATATTGACCAATCTCGAGCGATGCTCGATACCATATTTCTTCAATAACCTCCCGACCTCTTCCTCCTCTGCCCGCTCTACCATCTTACCCTTCCACATCATCAGTATATGCTTACCATCCGTGAGCGTACAGAAGATTAGCAACCGCTCATCCGCATAAAAAGTGTTAGAGTCCTCGGGCTCTACAAATGTCGTACTGAAGTCCTGTTCGTCAGGTGTCTTATGAAGTTGAAAGAGCTCGAGCTTGGTGATCGGCAAGAGATCGGACGGTCGCCTACAGGCCTTGTCGATCGTCTTCGGATCCAAAGGTGCTGTTTTCTTCGTTGCTAGCCCCAACAAGACACAAATCATCTCAGCATGCGCAAACCACTTTTGAAACACAAACAGAAAATGTTTCATGAGAAAATCAAAGAAACAACTTTGGAACTGACGCTTCGTTATAATCGTCGGTTTCTTAGCCTTCTTAGGCTCGGTGGAGGTTGCGATGAAAGAAGACGGTTTTGAAGAGAAGGTCTTAAGAGTCGATGGTACGCTCGATGCCGACGAGTAGGTAGGCGGGAGCGGTAAAGGACGATTACTGGACGAATTGGTTTCGGTTAAGCCTGGGAGTGCGACTCGAATTCCGCCCTTAGGAGTCAAAGCAGGAGGCGTGGGTAAAGGCCGAGTTCCACCGCTCGGTTTGAAGTCGAGAGAATTCTTCTGGTGTTGGTTCTCCCACACTGCAGTCAACTCACTAGTTCCTTTCTTTACAAAGGGGGAGAAGGATGGGATCGATGGCACGGTCGTGCTAGCTTGCTCAAGTTGACTCGGGCTCGGACTGGGAAGCGGTCGGTGGGTTTGGGCGGGACTCTTGGTCCGACTGCCGGCCGACTTCTGGGGTCCGCGTGGGCGGTGCTTGGTGAGATGCTTAAGCGGCGGCGATGAGTCGGAGGGTTGACCGTAAAGTGCTGGTCGCGCGAGACTGGTAGGTGTTTTAGGGTGCGACTTCTGGGGCGAGGCAGGGGTCTTGAGCATCGGGAAATCCTTCTTGTTGCGTTTAAGATCGTGGGACTCGCTTTGAAGCTGGTCATCTCCATCCGATGAGTCCCGATTTGACTTGTTATACTGATTGATGTTCTTTACACTAGGACTGGTGGGTGTGGGTGGGAAATCTGAGCTCACGGACTTGGTCTTCGAATGCTGAAAACGCGAGCCTGTGTTTGATTTAAGCGGACTGACATCCCGAGCTTGAATTGGTCTGTCAAACATAGACAACCGTTTGGGGACGCTCATTGAATGATTAATCGGGTCCGGAATCGGTGCCGCACTGGCGGTGGCGGGTTGAAACAGAGATTTTGCAGGCGTCCCAAACTCATCGACTTTACTGCCTGTGTGTTCTTTCTGCTTTGACCACTGTAGTCTTTGAGCAACGATATTAGAACCTGCGAGTCGGGACAGAGAAGCGGTGAGGACTTTGTTAGATGCGCTGAGACCAGCGCTGCTAACCGGTTGGTCGTCTGTGACTTGAGGTGTGACGTGATAGTTCTGAGATTTGCTACTTTTGTGACCAGTAATGACCGGCACAGTTTGGGCACTATTGGACCGATTGGTGAGCGGCGGTCTGTGGTTGGAAACGGTTAAGTCTGGTTGAACGGGATTGTGACTAGTGGAGGATGGAGGACCGAGTCGAGTGGCGGAGAAGACAGCACTGGTGGGTCTGTGAGTCTTGTTGAGTTCGACCTCTTCCAACACAGTGGTCGACTTGAGGTTGTAAGTGCTTTTGGATTTGGTTACCGTGTGATGTGGTGGAGTTGGCTTGGTTAGTTTATCGCGCCCGTTGATATCCGACGAGCTTTGGTCGATCTGGACTGGGGCGAAAGACCTTTGTCGATCAGGAAACTTTTCACATACAGGTGATGTGCCGAGGGAGACCGAGGGATGATGTACAGCGGGAGACGAGAGATGAGGCTTAAGATCGTTGACGACACCCAATTGCGCCAGACGGTCGGCCAGAGACTTGGGTTTGAGGAAAGCAGGTGGAGGGTTGATAGACGAAGGAGGGACAGGCAGACTGCGTTGCTTGAGTCTGTCATTATTAGGGGTAGTGGTCGAAATTGGGTCTAAGGTGACTGATTGAGAACTGATCGGGTTGGAATCGATCAATTTTTCGTGGCTGACCATGCCAGGAAGCGGCTGTGGTGCGATGAGAGAAGCAAGAGGATTGGGACGCGAGCCAGAATGTTTGGATAAGATCTCAGCTCGTCGTTCGGCTAATTCCCAACCTTCGGGTCTGACTTCCTTCTCGTCGACACGCGGTCGAGTGAGCACGGGTCCGTGAATGTCCTTTCGTGCACCCATGAAATGAGCCAGAGCGACTGGTTTGTTAGGCTGAACAGATTCGAATTTGGATGAGTATTGAATCGAGTGATTTTGGTTAGCCAACGAACGCTGCGGTTGCACGTGATCAGACATGCTTTCGAAGGCTTGGGTCAGATTTGAGTTTGAAATGGTTTGAGAGTGAGGTTGGTCAATAAGAGTGTTTGAATCGCTCATCGAGAGATGACGGGAGCGACGAGCTTGACGAGCTTGAAGAATTTCCTGATTAGAGTGATATATCCAAGGGAGAGAAGGTAAGTCAGGATATATTTTGGATGAGATGTAAAAAAGAGGCTGGATTGATTCAGACCTTCCTCAGTTTCTGGTGTTCAACTTGATCAGCTTGATCGATTGACTCTCGAGTGGCTCTGACCCGTGAAACCCAATGCTGTCAAGTTTTTGCCGTATGTATTACAGTAAGTCAAAATTAAGTGAGTGAGTGCATTAAAATCGAACGAGACTTTGGAAAGCATGTCGTCGAGTTAACGAACCTGATAGGAATCCTCGAAAACGTTTTCAGCTGCCGAGTTGGTTCGATGGTGTTGATGGGTGTATTGGTTAGCCGCGGATTGTGAACGAGAATGAGAATGAGTGTGAAGTGGAAGTGGTGGTGAGTGTGAATCAAACTCAGACTTTTCTCTCTTCAGCCTCGTTGTCAGGTCTAAATCCACCATTTCGCCTGTCTTTCTCACACTCAACATTGACTTCCCACCGAACGAACCATCATCATCTACCGAGCTGGTCTTACGTACTTCATGAACCCACACTTCATCTCAATCAATATCTATCTCTCAGGACTTTGCTTCATTGAAGCTTCTCGTCTGGTCTGAACCTCTGTTCCTTGACAAGGTCTTGCTATTTATGCCATCATGGGTGTATGTCATGCCCAGGCACAGACCAAGCTTATAGTCGAATCGGTGCAAGAACCTTGCAAGTGATGGATGATCGACCTTATACGAGTCACGAGCATGTGCGTTCTCTCGTGACACAAACGTTTCCTACAAACTTGAGAGTACTTTCTTGTTGTTTCGCTCATCGCTCATAGTACAGTATAAACGAGCACGAACTTGACGGCGTTCCTTGGGTGGCTTGGATTGTTTACACGACGAGAGGGAAGTGATTATGATCACGATCGAACAGCCACGATAATCACAATCATAATTATTAGAAGTCGAACTCCACTGACCATGAGGCGTCAGGGATATTTCATGGATTGTGGGTTCCATAAAGTAACAACACACAACCTGAAAGGTAAACTTAACCAAGTCCCTCTCTCCTAAAATGGAGCGAGCTCGCGAGAATTGTACTTTTGTTCCATCGGCTGCTTTCCCCAGGCAATTCCAGTATGCATTAATTATCTACACCTCCTCTGCGCGATGGGCATTTATAGGTGAGAAAATTCGGTTGTTCTTTGGCCTACCTATATCTTCCACTCATTCAACACTGATTAAATGTATATGTAACTAATACTAAATTCTACATTGCTCAAATTGAAACCCTGGTTTGTCTTGTCTTGGTTATTCTCCACTTTCAGTCTTCCTTGACAATTAGGACTCCTTGGTGAGGACGTAGAAAAGGTCAGGGCAAAAATTTCTCTGCAAACAAATCCTTAGCCCTCAGGTGAGAAATCCAACTTTATACATAAGTACTTCTGGTGACCTACCAAGGATTCAGTTGTGTTAGCCTTGAGACCACCCATGGTATACCACAGGCTTCAAGCCCATAATCATGCTTACACAAACATCTCATGCTTGAGTATAAAAAGCATATAGTACAGTACAAGCATAGCACATTACAGAGTACTGCGTAGGCAGGCATATCCTTATGTAGAAGGAATGGCCCGAAGAGTGCCAGTCGTATTGCTATCGAATACCATATCAGAACGGTACAATCATTAATAGATGTGACTGTGAGTTAGAAATATTCAAACAGATGATGTTCAAAATCTGGTGCAAACCCACAGGACCCTTTATACTGTAAGTGCTGAGAGGTAGACGTTTGATAGAAGAGACCCAACACACAACAAAATAACACGGTAACACAACTTGAAGATCAACATAGGATCAGCGTAGACGCAAATGGAAAAATAAAAATGAAAAAACAAAGATCATATGATAGTCTTTATACGGACAATACACATACATTTCTTCACATCCACAACAATCTTCCGTCACATCCTAATCAAATTCAAACAATTATAGTAACAAGAGATACTTCATAGGACTCATGGAAAGATATAAAAGAGGCGCTAATGAAGATATAAAAGGTCCTCTTCCCCAGCTCCCTTCAGAGGAAATCAGTGCTTCATCAGAACGAGATTTTGGTAATACTTTTAATAACTCATCTAGTGATTATCCTCACTATTCACATAGTGATCTTATTTGCTCTCAAATAACTTCAGTGTAATTGAACCCCTCCTTTTTCCCTCCTTAACTAACTCACCTGTCATCTCATCTTTGATAGAGTAATTGTGGTCAAAGAACCCCTTCCTGCCCAATATGTCAGGTACAGGAGGCCCTCTGGGACTAGTAAGCCCCTGGGGTCATTACCACCGCCAGCAAAAATTACTCGGACAAGGCTGTCCGAGGTGTTTTAATCCCCAAAAAGTTGAATGTCAGGTAGTCACCACCAAGGGACATTTTTTCAAGTTAGGGAAGGGAAGGAACAATTGGAGATTTAGCATTCCTGGATTAATTTAAGAAGGGATGGTGTGCAGAAGGCAATAGGAGTATTTACTAGAGTAGAGACATGGAGGGCAGAAGAAAGAAAGATGTCTGGTTGAGTGGACCTGGTTAGATTAGAGGGAGGGAAGAAAGAAAGATGGAATGAGATGAGTATCAAATGGGCCAAGTGTAAGGGGGAACTGTTCTTCAGGGACTCAGTTTTGAGCAGCCCTGATGAGGTCCAGACCATAATGAAATAACACAATATTCATCTGGGACCTCCACTACACAATAATATTTCAAAATCACTACAATGGCCATCTGTAATGGTGTGCTGCAATCACTATGGGGCCCTACAATATTGTGTTACTATTGCAATTGTTTCAGTCAGTGTGCATGAAACCCAAACATGAACAATAAATTTCATGAAAAAGCTATATGGAATACCAGAAGAGAAAAAAAAAAAAAAAAAAAAGCATACAGAAGGAGGGTGAAAAAGGATTGAAAGATTGGAACAAAACAAAGGCAAAGTTTTGAATGAGTGTGTCAGAAATATTGCAGAGCTCTAAGCAATAAACCAATAGAAGAAAGTGAAAATAACATCAGTCAGAAGTGTGCTTCTTCCTTGCCCAAACCAAAGCTACAGTATTTAAAAACTACCCAACCACCTTCAACTCATCCCTTACCCACTCCAGAAAACAAACAGCCATCCCCATAGTTGTGGTCGGTATGGCTGTCCAGTCTGTCCCATGAACATCCATGGCTGAGGAAACGAAGCTCTTCAATGCCCTAGATTATTTTCAGGATATGAACTTGGTACACCACACCAGCCAATGCTTCACCATTATTCCCATTGGTATAAGGATCAATCCAACTCCCACACTAGAACTCTTTCATCTGAAAATGTATTCTCTTCAGGCTTAAGGAGTCTGTGCCCAGTTAAATAATCCATGAGGCACTCCAAGAGTTCCATCATGGCTTAACTGAATATGTTCACCAGGTTTCTCTTACTGCTTTATTTGTTCTATTAGATTCCTTTTCCTTCCATAACAGATCTTGCATGATTCTTATGCTTGTAAATGTTCTTCTCATCTGAAAAGTGTAATTACTCACACTTGTGTGTGATGCCTGCTGTTTCCTCATATCATCACTATGCTCTATTTTGTCTTGTCTTATCTTGTAACTTGGCCTCTAAGTAGGTACTGATTTATCTCTTAAAGTTATGTGCCAGAAAAGAAATGACTAGACCAGGATCCAAACCTGGGACCTCATCATAAGCTGAGACACTGTGCTAGAAGCGCTGCCTTTGACCACATAGCAAGATTTTTTTAATTTTTTTTCTTGATCTGACCATGGTTTGAAAAAAAGAAAAAAAGAAAAAAAAGGTGGAACAACATGGTTTTTTTCTTTCTTTCTTTTTTTTTTTTCAAAAATTTGTATTAATGATTACTAAACTTATCAAGTAATGAACTGGTCATCATCTTTCTTGATCTAAATTTTAAGGAATTTTTGTAAAAAAAAAAAAGAAGAAAAGAAAAAATCCTATATATATATATTCTCTCTCTCTCTCTCTTTTTTTTGTATTATCATTCACCTTTAACCATGTGGCACCCTTTAATATTATATTTGGCTTGATTGTTTTCTTGTGTTTTATTCCTTGAGTAGTAAAGATTGTACAAAGTGTTGTCAAAGGCACCAAGAGCGTTTTTTTTTTTTTTTTTTTTTTTTTTTTTTTTTTTTTTTTTTAAGAGTTCATTGTATGTTAGTTTCAAAAAAAAAAAAAAAAAAAAAAAAAAAAAAAAAAAAAAAAAAAAAAAAAAAAAAAAAAAAAAAAAAACATCTTGATCAAATTCCCTTTTTACAAACCTAAAAACAAATAAATCACCGCCGAAATTCTTCCTCCTCACATATACGGGTTTCTATTGGCTTTTAAGGATCTGTGAAAGATATTTTTTTTTATGTGTCTTCTTCATGATTGTCTTTTGAGGTTGAAAAAACCATGAGGTTTTTTTGAAATCAACATTGTCAGCTCAGAAGACTCAAGTTACATAATATAGTGATGCTACAGTTGTAGTGATGGAGCCTCAAGTAAGTAAAAGTAAAAAGTGGGGGTCCACCTTTAAAGTAGGCCTTGAACAGAACCTTGACAGCAACTCTGTTAGTATGTCCACTTGACACTGACATAAGACCGACAACGGAACCTGCGCCATGTGAGATGCTATTATTCCACTGCACACTTTCACCTTAACACAACACAAGATCATTTTTGATACCTTTGCAACGAGAAGTCTTTTGGTAAAGGAACTTTTGCTATCTCAATTTTGTCAGCTTAAAAACCCTAATGCTATGAATTGTCCACTTCTACCCCCTCCTGACAAGCTCTCGCCTCTCACCTCCTAACTCACTTACTTTCCTTGAAACTTTTTTTTGCTTCTCTGTGCTTCTTCCCAACAGTCCTACCCAAGATTTACCCATAGTTCACTGAACTTGTTCGCCTTGAGAATACGATCACTCAAAGATTATGGTGGATCGCTCCTTGTGACTTTCAACCGCGTGCCAGTGAAGACCCAGACAATGAGCTTGATGCGAAGGATGCCCCCCCTCTATCAACCTCAAGTGGCTGAACTTGAACGAAATTGTTGGAGCTGATTAGAAAGCTTTGAAGCGTTCGGATCAAAAAAATCAACTCTTGAAGGCTTGTTGATGGTCTTTAAGGTGTTTATGATGTTAAGTTTTTTTGTTGTTAGTTTTAATATTTCAAGGAAATTTATATATATATATAAATAATGATGATTGAAATGAGTGACTTAGTCCCACGTTCAACTTGTGTGACTTTTGTGTTTGTTTACAGTTTATTTATTTATTTATTTTTTTTCTGTGCAAGATGAACAAACAGAGTATATGAGGAGGAGTTTAATGATTTTGTTCTTATAATAAATTTCTTGAGCTGAGTAAAAGTTTGTTAAATTTGATTTGCTACTAAACATTTTGAAGAAAAAAAAAAAAAAGCTTGGATGAATCGCTAACCAGGTCTAAAATGATATTGCTGAGAGCTCATCGTATCCAATTTGATTGCTGAGATTTTATTTTAGTTTGGTTGCTTTTTGCAATTGCTGAGACGAGCAGGAAGTAAGGTCTATAAAAGACTGACTTCCGTCCAGCTACTTGGAACTGAAAATTCTCACTTAAACTTTCCTATAAATTAACGCACCCTTAAAAACACCTTTCACCGTTAGTTGAAAAAAGAAATCCAACTTCGAAAGGTTTACTTCACAACCTTTCAACCCTCAAAAGAATTTTTTAAACCCCAATCAATTATCATGCCTTCAACTAACAATAACGATATATCATCATCTTCTGGAAACGGTGTGTCTTCTGGGCCCTTGGCTTTATCAAATACCGTCAAGCTTGCCATTTTGTTGTCAGCTGCACTCGTTGTTTTCCTAGTTTTGGTAGGTTGTATCTTACTGGTGCGCACCTTACTGAAAACAGCTAAACTTCGAAGAAGAAGAAGAAGAAGAGAAGGTGATACGAATGATATTGAGCTAGCCAACCAAAGATCTAACAATACACTTGAAGAAGGACTTCCTCGATACACTCAAACTTCTTCAATCCCTCCTGCTTATTCTGTTGCTCTAGCGACTGAAGGATCTGGGACCTTGGAAATTCCTATTCCTCATCCTCTTCCTCCTTCTTATGAAGATCTTGATGGACCTTTTGATATTGTACCATTGGAAGATTGAATTTGTCTATTTCATAATTTCAGATTTCATCATTTTAATGCTTGAGATTAATTGATATTTAAAATATAATTTACTTTTTCTTTATTTTTGTTCTTTAAAGAATTCAGAGTTGGTTATTATTATTTTATTTATTAAGAAATTTGATTAATCCTATGACAAGGCTATTTAAAAAATTGGGAATTTATATTCTTTTTTTTTCTTTCTCATTCCTTGAAATCAATTCAATGTAAGAATTAACTGTTGATAATAATGAGTGTATATTTTTTTTGAGATGATAAAAGATAATCTTGAAAGTGACAACCAGTTTCCGTGTGACTAGAAATCCTTTGAAAGTAGATCAGATATATATATATATATATAAACACCATTTTGATAGTTACTTGAAAGATTTTCAGAAGAAATTAATAAAGCTACTTAAGAATGAGCCTAGAATTTATCAGTTGAATTTCAATTTTGGTCATTTTAGATATATTCTTTGATAATTTTTATTTGTATTCTTTGACAATTAAAAAGTATTTCCTCACCTTTAAACTTCATCAATGTAATTTGTTTCTTCCTAAGATTTTTTTTCTTTTTTTTGAACCCATGATATAAGCCTTGTCCTCCTTCTTCTATCACTTTTTTTTTTTTTTTTGATTCACATTTTGCAAATTTTTTAACAAGGATAGGAAGAAGCTGAGAGGTACTATGATGATCAACAGTACTTATGCTTGCTTGGATCATGATGGGATCATCACAGCGCAAGTGTGTAAATTCAAAAAAATACTCGACATGACACATTCCGAGTGGTACCGATCCCCACAGCCCCGTCCCCCAGTCAGAGTAAGACTCAGAATTTCTGAGTACAATACTAAATTGCAAATCTCAAGTCAACTCTTATTTACACCAGGCTATCCCTCATGCCTATCATTCACGAAGCAGAGAGCTCTTTACGAACTGAGCGTCAGCTTGAACAAGTCGCAGACCAGCTTTCACAACTGGATCTTCCGGAACCATCGGTATTGAAAAAGCTTCAACTCCGTGAACAGGATCAAAAGATTCTCGGTGATCGGGATGTGAAGTTATCGAGTATGCGTATGGCAGACCCCGAAGGTCAGTCTCTTCTAGGCCAACTGGCGATTATGTATGCTGCCAAGAAACATCCTTGATATCTGAAGGCATCCGATATACTTGTGTGCCCAAGCTAAGCTTGGATCATAGTATTGCCTTGGTCACATGGCTATTGTTAAGAGGTGGAAGGGACTGAATTTACAGCCCTTGACAATTTCCACCGTCCGCCATCAGCCGCTAAGCCCTTCTTCCTTTTCTTTTGCAGTCTTGATTACACACGAAACAGAATCTGACCGTCAGCATCAGCATGAGGTCCTTCAAGCCTCTTTGGCTAATTTGAACTTACCGGTTCCCGAACGTTTTATGAGGGCCAACATGCGAGCAGACGGACTGAGCACTCCAGAACCATTGTGAGATTAATTTACACTCGGAAGGATACATTGACTTGCCTGAATGCTCATCGATCATTTTGTTATTGTAGTCCTCGGACAGACGAATTTGGCAATATCTCGAACTCCCCTCGAACCGAGTACTTTCCGTCGGGCTCTCCATCATCGCCTGTTATCTCGGCCGCACTTCAGGCGTCACCCCCAGTCAATCAAGAGCAGGTCGTAGATCCATGGGATGTGAAGGGTGCCGTAGTGGATGGTGTTCAACTGGAAATCGACTACAACAAGCTAATTGAACAGTTTGGCACCAAGCACATCACACCTGAGCTGCTAGAACGCTTCGAGACTTTGACGCAGCGCAAGTTACATCCGTTGTTAAGGAGGGGAATGTTTTTCTCACATCGGTTGGTTACCAAAGAGAAAATTGTGATAGGCAGTTTGAGATACGTTGCTTATCAAGAGCCATCATCGCTATAGGGAACTTGATCAAATTCTGGACCGCTATGAGCAAGGCAAACCTTTCTATCTGTACACCGGGAGAGGTCCATCGACAGGGAGCATGCATCTAGGACACATGGTGCCGTTTATCGTGACACAGTATGTACATCTGATCGAATGTTGGAGGTGACCTACTGATCTGATACCCGGCGCAATGCTCTTGTATTAGATGGTTGCAAGAGGTTTTTGACGTCCCGTTGGTAATTCAGCTGACAGGTTAGCGAAATCGCAGTGTCTCCCCTCATTGTTCATAACCTCATCAACCATTGCATTCATATACTCATACCGCCGGGAAAAATCAGACGATGAGAAATTCCTTTTCAAACCGGACTTGAAGCTTGAGGATTGTCACAAATATGCATTCGAAAATGCCAGGGATATCATCGCTTGTGGGTTCAAACTCGAAAAGACTTTTATCTTTTCGGACGTGGATTACGTAGGGTGACTTGGATACTTTTTCTCTGAGCCTTTCATTCTCAAATTGATCGAATATCCTTCACCGCTACAGTGGCGCGTTTTACAGGAATGTCTTACATATATCCAGAGCAATTACGTACAACCAAAGCAAAGCGACTTTCGGCTTCACCGATACGTTGAGTAAACTTCACTCTTCCTACGATATGATCATTCGCATTCAACATACATCGTCTTCATGCTTATAATATACCATCTCTAATTCTGATGATGATTTTGTATCTCGTCTATATCAGTGACAACATCGGGAAGTCGCACTTTGTTGCGATTCAAGCCGCCCCTGCGGTGTGCACATCGTTTCCCCAAATATACTCTCCAACATCCAATGTCCCTTGTCTGATCCCTTGCGCCATCGACCAAGATCCTTATTTCCGACTGACGCGCGACGTGTCCACTCGACTTAAGAAAGCTAAACCATCTCTTTTACTATCCAAATTTTTTCCGGCTTTACAAGGGCCAAATAGTAAGATGTCGAGCTCGGTTGATAGTAGTGCAATCTTCATGAGTGACACCCCCAAACAAGTCAAGACCAAAATCAATAAGTATGCTTTTTCAGGCGGCCAAACTACGATTGAAGAACATCGGAAAGTGGGTGGTAGATGCAAAGTAGATGTATCTTATCAAGTATGTCAATTTGGGTTACTAGGGAAGCGCTTGCCTTGGTTTAAGCTTGACATTCTTCCTTCACCTTTTACAGTACCTGACTTTCTTTGAAGAATCTGACGAAAAACTGGCTCAAATCGCAACTCAATACGAGTCCGGTCAGATGCTCACAGGCGAACTAAAGGCCATTTGCATTGAAACATTGCAAAAGATGGTGGCTGACTTTCAAGAGGTTCGTTTACTACCTCATCGCGTGATCGCCTGATTTTCCCCTCTCATGCTACCTTTGAATTTGATGATATTAATGGTCACTGATACCCGAATCAATTACTTTCAAAAATCAATTAACAAATTCAAAGCGCAAGAAGGCAGTCACAGATGATATTGTCCGACAATTCATGGATCCTACCCGAAAAATTGATTCAACTGTCGCTCCACGTAGTCAATCGACTACGCAATCTTAATAACACGCGGTCCTGATATACTTTACAGTGCATTCAAAATGCCCTCTTCCAAGGCATTCTCAAGGATTCTGTTTTATTATTCTTTTGCTCTCAGTGTCAGCATTGTTTGTGTCGCTTGGCAATCATAGGCATCTCTGTGTGCCATTTCAAAAGCTTGCGTATGGACATCAAAATGAGTGGAAACTTGACAATTTTCACTGATTCAGAAAATCTCCAAGTGTCATACCATGAGAAGAAAATAAATTTAAAAAGGTTGGCAGAATTGGGGCTGTAACTGGACTGAAACTTGGCTGGCACGATTGATGTCTCCTTCTGCTCGAATTGTTTGGAGTTCTACAGCTTAGCACTTGGGGTATTTACAACCTATAAACTGGGAGAGATGTGTAAGCCAGGCATCTGTCCCACGGATCGTCCTACAAGAGGAGGGCTTGACTTGGCCTGACCAATGGCCATGTTTTCAAACTTGGTTTTGTTGCATCTCATTTTCATGCTATTTCAAAGTTCTTGTGACAATGACGCACTGCCAGCATTAATAATGCTCCCTAGGAGGAAAATGCAGCTCAGCAGGAAAATGAAATGTAACATATATTTACATTCATATGTGATTCTCTTCAGAAAAATCTGAAAGAATCAGAGCTGAACAATGAATAAGAAAAAAAACCTAAGTGATTTTCTTCGAAATTTTCTTGGTAAGATTACATATAAGCTATATGTAATATATGTAGAAAACTGTCTAACATCTCATTTTTCCTGCTGAGATACATTTTTATCCAAGGAGGTGTTGTTAAGGCTGGCACTGGTACAGTGAGAATGAGAAATCAAGTGTGTGAAAAAAAGTTCAAAGAAGACTTCAAGGCTTTCAAAATCATCAAAGCAAATAGCTTCAAACCATAAAACTTTCAAGAACAATGGATGGATGGGATGTTTTGGTCTTGGTCAAGGTTGATACAATCATTTCTCATTTGCAGTCTTTAGTGTTCAGTGGATGTGACAAACATTATAAAAACATATCTGAGGTCCTCCAGGCAGCACGCAAGGCAATCTCCAGTCCACCGGTTGGATACGGTCCCAAAAAGGAATCCTCAAAAAGACAAGTTTTGAAATAATGATTCAAATGTCTTTTGAACATTTCATTGAAGAGTGTTTCATTGATGCTGAAGTGGAAGATGTACCTGGGATCTTATTCAACCAAATTCAAAGTCCGAAAGGAAAAAAAGGAGCACAATGTGAGTTTCAATAATTTGCTCTGCTTTATTCTTGATTGGTGGTGAAGCCTTTAACAGAAAGTGGCCCAAAAAAAAGTCACACAACTCAAAAAAAGGTTGACCCAAGCAGTTTTTGATGAGATGCCCAGAAATGTCCTGGAACAGCATGACACAACACCCAAGGTTTGGGTTGGTGTGTGAGAGTTGTGCAAGGATAAGGAGAATTCGTTCCACAATGCTGTTCCAATGTTTGACAACTGAGAGGAAACATGACATGTATCAGGTAGTGTAGCATAGAAACCTGTAGAGAGATTTATCTCAACAGTTTTTCCAAGTGATTATCCCCTGCTTACGAAGTTCATACCAGGGGTGCTACAAAAATAATGGTCAAGAACCCACCACCCAATTTACATAGAGTACAGCAGATGGGGCAAGCTTCATGTGCATGGTCAATCTGACAAACAAGGAGCAGTTGATCACATAGTTTAACAGAATACAGGGGCAAAACAACCCTTTTCAGACAGCTGAAGCACACAAAACCAGTTCCAGAAGATCTCAATAGTGCCACAGAAAGACCCCCCCCAGCAATCTGAAAAGGGTTTTTTTGCCCCTGTATTCTGTTAAACTATGTGACTACAGGGCCAAACTGGCTTTTGTATGGCCTTTTTTGGACTTCTGGGACTACTTTTGCAGTGACTTCTGTGACTGCTTCTGGAAGCTTCTGGAACTAGCTTCTTGAGCTTTGGATACCATTAATGTAGATCTTATTTAACTGATTTTCTTCTGATATAGCTAAACACAACTCTTGCTAAGACCAAAAAAGTACCCGGAGTCAGCCATGTCTCTTCTTCAATGAGTTGTCCAGGCTGGAAATGGACCTACATTTTTAAGTTCGACAAATAAGAGGCTGAACTGCTTTGGAAGCTATTGGCTAAAATCATGGACACCTTGGACACCCCTTCCATTGTGCCAGCTCCAGAAATTGCTGAAGATAGAGATTTATGGAAAGACACCATGCTCAGCTTTGGCACTGAAGGCTCAATTGAATTTGTTGATAGTGAAAAACTTGGAAAGGCTGCTAAGGTATTTGAAGCTGACAAGAATGCTGAGTTCTTTCTCTGTCTGTATCAGCAGCCATTATATGGCATTAGGTGTGATTGAAGATGAAGTCCAACAACAGTCACAACAATTGCCTGACCTCTTTTTTTTGTATGTTGTTTTTGTGAGTCAGCCAGAGATGATGGAGTAAGCAAATCATCTTCTCAAACAATAGTTGAATCCAAACAGTCCAATGAGATGAAGAAAGAGACTGTTTGGATTCTGAGGCTGACTCAACAGATATACAACAATGTAGAACTTCTGGGTATCATCATGTTAGGTTTATACACAAGTGAAAATGGAAAGAACTGACAGTACTGATTTAACATCAAGAAATCTGTAAGAAATAAACATAACAAATACAATCAATAACATGTAACACAGTGATATGTAATAACAGTTTTATCCTCTGTAATGTCTTTGTTCTTTCATTCTTTCTAATCTTGCAGTGTCAAACAAAAGTTGACACATTCTTCTGACCTGCTTTGACTTTCATCTTTCTCAACATCTAGTTCTTTTTTTCTCTGTTAGTGCTTGTCTAACCTTATCTAACCTATGTTGCATTTGAGTGTTTGGTTTGAACTTTTTTCTGCCTGCTTCATTCAATATAATTGGGATCCTTGGATTTTCTCTCAAATGAATTCATCTCAAACTTTGAGCCAATGAGACAAAATAGAAGAGTTTGAAACCATCCATAAGACAAACAGTTTCCAATAGAATAGATCTGTTGTGGTGTACCAAAATGGGAGATTAGACAAGTAGTGGTAGCATAGAAAATTCAGCACAATTACAGGGGTTATTGAACCATCATTATATAATATTTTAAACATTACATCATCACTTGTCATCATAGAACCTAGGAATCATGTTAATCACAGCATTTGTACCCAGTTTAGTCATTTTCAACATTTTTAAATAACCATGTTTATGTTTGTTTAGCAAGGGTCAAGATTATGCTGTCTTGCTTTGTGCTTGAGAACTAAGCAGTTAACTAGGAGGCTTGAAACTCCATCCCTTTTCCCTGACTTGGCCCTAGTTTCGTACAGGCTCTAGTTTTGGTACTAACAGTTAAAGCCTAGCTTGGGCAATTTAATTATGTAGTTTGAATATATGATGTCAAAGAGAGGTCTTTTTAATGAAGAAATTTATTTGTCATATTAGTTATTTCAAAGTGATAAATGAGTTGTATGTTTCTTGGAAGGGCATTCTTTTTGGAAGTATATGTGTATTTGTTTTTTCTTCACTCCTGACACATGAGTGTGAGAGGTGGTTCACATATATTCCTCATATAAAACTGTATACTTATTTATTAGTGTATAACTCCTTCACTGCCAAGATATTTGTATCGGATGGGCCTATCCGAT
>MU167260.1:318108-347388 GCA_015951145.1 Cronartium quercuum f. sp. fusiforme G11 | reverse complement strand
AATTACACTGCAATATGGTGTCAGAGCATTAGATACCGATAGTAATTCCATCGCACCTAATCCTACTGACACTGCATCGCATATCTTGGGGTGATAGAACATCGGATAGGCCCATCCGATACAAATATCTTGGCAGTGCTTGAAACTAGAGTCTAGATGTATATCTTTTTGTATTTCTTGATGTTTTCATTTTGCAAGCCTGAGGTAAGTGTCAAGTTTACTCAAGGGCTGACCAGATCCTGGAAAGATTTCTAATAGATACTACAAGAAACAAATACACACAACACATACAGACAGAGTACAATGGCTCAAAAGTCTTAAAATTCAGCGATAAAAGCTATGAATTCTGAGATGAATGAGACTCTAACACTGATGGGACTCAATTTCACAAACTCTAGGAGTGATTAAATCTGACAGAACAGACACTATTGATCAGATTACCAAAAAAAATCCAAGCTACTTATGCTATAATTTAGGTCTGACAAACCAAAAAGAGACAAAATAGGGCCAACTCACCTGGCTGACTTAAATAGACAAGACACTGCCAACATATTTTCATCGCATGGAAGCTTGCTATGTAACATAGCATGTCTTCATGTGATACTATGGACCATTTTTCAAGGTCCCTACCTTGGAAAATAGACCTATTGCATCGCATCTTGGCCTGCTATGTGACATAGCATGCCTCTATGTGATGCAATTTTCTTGGTTGTGAGAACTACAACTAGAGAACAACTTGGTGGATTGACCACAAAAAGAAAAGTGAGAAAAAACTAGGGACCTCACAGAAATACCCTTTATTAAACTCCACAGAAAACTTACAAATGGGCCTATTCCTCATTCAGCACATACAATAAATACAATCATAAGCCACAAAACCACACTCACTGGGGGCATTAAGTAAATTCCCAATTAGGAAAATGGCACAAATGCCATTTTCTGGAATGGAACTGATAGGAACAATCTTTGAATGTGTCTGGAATTTTTTTTGAAAAATCATCAAATATTCTTTCCATGCTGAAGAAGCAGTCTTGACTTTATAGGATTTTTGTGGACAAAACATAGGGACAAAATCTATATGCATTTGGGGCAACCAAGGGGTTAAAATTGGATGAGGAAATGGACATATCTTCAAATCACATTACTTGAATTGTCCAAGAAAAATCCAGAAAAATCATGAAAGAGCATCCCATGAATCTATAAGCTGTTTTGATTTTTATGAAATTTTCACCAATTTAAACAGGAGTTTTAATAGGCCTTACATTTGTTGGCAGGTGGGAAAATCAAAGTTGAGAAAAGGAATGTTACATACATTGGGTCTATAAGTAATAGTGTCTCAAAAAAACTTTAGAAAACATAAACTCTGCAAGGTCTTTTGTGAAACTGTGGAGAGGTTTTTTTTGGGGGGGGAATTTTTGGATTTTCCTGGCAGACTTTATTTGTAACACAATCCATCTATTTTGGCTGGAATTTTCAATCGAAAAGAGGTGTCCTGTGTTGTGAATAAAACATGCCAGAAAAACTCCAGAAAAATTGCAAAAGCTTTTCAACAGTTTTTTTTATAGGTCTAAAAGGATTCAGGATTTTTTTCGATTTTTTGAGACACTAGTAGGGGGACTAACTGTGAGATAGAGATAAAGTACTCAGATCAGAGGAAGGCTTAGGATTCAAACTTGACTAACTCCTCTGTTATTCTACAAGGTCACTCTATTCAAAGACCCCTTCAAAGACATTTACAAGGAAGCCTATTCAAAGGCCCTTTCACAAGTAGTCCCCTGGTCTCAAACCCTCTTCTGAGAGGTCATTTAGCTGAAGTCTGTACTTGTTTATTACAGTACAGACTTCTTTCCTTACCTCTCATTATTCTTTCTAGTAAGGAGGTAAGCCTAAAAGAAGCCATCTCCTTACAGTTCCGCATGAATAGAGGGGGTATCACATCTTCATTACATCATCTTTCAATTATCACATCATGAATTTTCATCATGGAACTTGGCACTTGTGGTAATCACAGTACTTGAACTTTTGTTTTATGACTTCTGAAATCTCTTGACCCAATTTCTGCATTAGGACTTCTTGATATTGCCAATATTACTGTACAACACATTTTTTGCCAAATTCCAAGTATTTTGGCCCATTCAACATTTTCTTAGCTATTTTGTCTCATTTTATAATGATCACTCAAGATACACTGCCTGATGGTGGACTTAGAGGCTAGATATACATGACAGTAGCTTAAGGGTAGCAAACAAGATTATTGATTCTCTAGGGTAGGGTTCTGGAGCTATGAGATAGTGGCTTGGACAGGCATTGGGGACCCATCACATCATTACCTGATCATTATTTCAACTCCACAGGAATACTATTTTTTGGGAGATATTCCATGGTGAAGTTTCTGAACATGAGTTTTTGGGTGAACTTCAAGGTTCCTAGGTAAATGTGAGGTGGTCTAGCAGCTTGTGGTGAATGAGTTAGTGATGGTACACCACTAACATATCTGCATTGCATGTAGTCATGCTATGTGGCATAGCATGACCAGATGGAAAGCAATAGGCCAATTTCCCAAGGCAGGAGAAGAATTGGAAATTGGTCTCTAACCTCACATGTAGGCATGCTATGTATCATAGCATGCCTCCATGCGATGCAAATATGCTGGAGGTGGTAGGCCTTGATTTAGGAGTTGCATTTTGTCAAGTTGGAAACCATCCTTTCTTGAATAGGCATGATCAATTTTGTGCTGAAAGGACCCGCAGGAGCTTAAATTATGGAAAACTTGAAAAGGCAAAGGAGCAAAAAAAACAAAAAACAGAAAACAATCAAGTATCCGGTAAGCCAAAATTTCTTTGCCGGATTCAGCTCATGAAGTAAGAATCAAATGCCCTTGAGGGAACACAAATTGTAGTATTGATTCAAATCAACCAAAATCAAACTAAACCAAACACAAAAAAACTCAAGCACAAACACTTTGTGAAAATAGAGAAGACCGTGATCCATTAAAACCGGAATTTACCGTCAGAAAACATTTGCAGGCTCTAAATTAACTACATGCGCGCGGCGAGTCCTGAAGGTTGCATTTTTTAACCATCTAATGGCCCACTACTGGCGTGAGTCAATCGAGCCTGGCGAAATTAAACCAAACGCAAATCAGTATGACCAAAAGGACGGTTGCTCAATACCCGCAAACATACCTCCATATTTCTTAGACTTTCTTCTTTGGCCAATAATTCTTGTCGCTTTTCGCTAATCTCTCTCTGGACTCGAAGTTCGATCTCTTTCAACTTCTCCTCCTCCTTCCTGAGCTGCTCTTCCTTTATTCTGAAAGATTGATTAGCCATATCATCCGGTTGGATGGATTGATCCAATTGATCCGCATTACCGCGACTGAGTGCCTGTGTTCGATAGTTCTCGTACAAGAACTATAAAGATGAAAAGCAAGCAAATTTGTTTGAACAACCACGTAGGCTATGCAAAAATATAAACTGCTCACGTCATGAGTAATCTCCTTCAAATCGGCTAAATGAGTCGATAATAAGGCTGTTCTTAACCGAAGGAAGTCAGAGTGGCTAGGATTGTCGACTTGAACAATTCCCCATGGGTAACGTCGGGCTCGAACCAATTCTCCGCCTACTTCGATTTCATCTTCGGACCCGACAATTGCAAATGGTAACATGGCCTATGAAGAAAAGCTCAATTAGTGAAAAGTCATGTTCGAACGAGCGATAGGAAGATAGCCGCACCCGCAGTTCCGAGTTCTCAGCAATCACATCATCGTCATCTTCCTCAGGGTCAAATGGAAAGTTGTACACGGGTATTTGATAATGCTCAATATCTTGCATAATCTAAGAAGTGGCAATGTTGTAGGTAAATCAGCTCTTGAACATCCAAATTGGTGGTATTATTGCAATAAAATTGATCTATAAATAAAACTGACCCGTTCTTTGAAACCCTTCAATTCTGAGGGGGTCAAGCTGTCAGCTTTGCCGATCACAGGAATCACGTTAACACGAGGGGATAGCCTTTTCATCAATTCAATATCCATCTCCCTGAGGCTAACATAGGCAATTCAGGATGAGCATGGCAATCACCACCATGGGGGTTCTCAAGGTGCGAGACAAACCTGTGACCAGTGGGAGGAATGAAGTAAAGTAGCGCATGTACACGCTGATCCTCAAGTCTTGGGTTTCGTTTGATACGGGACTCTTCGGCGAGAAGAACGTCATATTGTTTCTCGAGGTATCCAACGATTGTAGCAAAAGCCGACTCATTGTCAATGTTATCACCGAACCCAGGTGCATCACAGACCGTCAATCGAATATGGACTCCGTCTTCATCAAGCTCGAGCGTCTTCTTTTCGACTTTGATCTGTGGCTTTCCTTCTAAATTAAGGACGTACCGAACAAAACCGTCAAGACTAAGCCGGAAGCAGAGGCCGTCAAAGATAGGATGACATAATCAGGTGTGTCACGGACCAGCAGCTGCCATAGGATCACTAGAATCGGCATGAGCGAGCCATCCTTTTTCATCGACCAAGGTGTTGACAAAAGTTGTTCGGCCAGTACCCGACGCTCCTACGACCTAGAACAAGTTGGGTTAAATCAACGCTTCAGCTATTTGTACCTACGTCCCATCGAATCGAACCCGCCGATGTTCTCACCATCAAGGTCTGCACCAACAAATAACCGAAGAGAAATAAGAGTTTAGATAGAGTCCCAATAATATCTGTCACTAGAGATTCGGGATAAAACAAGCAGGAAAATTACGAACAAACTGAATACCCTTCTTCACTGACTTCTTTTGCCTGGACGCGGGTGGGGGCATCTTGTGGTAGTTTTGGTAGGGGTTCGGCGAAGGATAGAAGGTTTTGATACGAATAAGGGTTGATGAAGGAGATAATGAGGAGTTTATCGTCGATACAGTAGTTTTGGTTTGATGAGGTCTTGTCTGGACTCTAAAATGAGCTGTTAGTGTTGAAACGCTGCAACACCAATCGTTATATCCTTCAGTCACTCATCCCCGGCCCCGTCACCCTGACTCCTGAGCCATGTACACGATTTATCACTTTTACATTATGTCCATTACAGTATGCATACTGTGTGTTCATGTGCTCAGGCCAAAATTTGGCAATTAGTAGTACGCTCCTCTTCCAGAGGGCAAATATGTTTGCTTTCAGACACTGCCAACAAAGACATCTAGAACAAGCTTGTCCTAGATTTCCTCAGACAGGCTTTGTCCTAGTTTTTTCTTGTCCAAACAAGGAACATCTAGGACAACTCTGGTCCTAGGACTTCTAGAACAATCATGTCCTAGTAGTTTCTGCTGGCAGTGAGAGGGCCCTGGTTGAGTTCAGGTGCTACTAGGGCTAATCAGAGAGTCACTGACTAGCGTAAGAATTACACAAATAGTGGGAACCAGAAAAGAGCACACAAAATTTGTTAGCAAATTTTCCCTCGAGCAGCCATGGCCAACCACAACCACAGCCCAGCCACCACATCAACTTATAGTTGGCACATGTGACATCGTCTGACATGGACTTTGCCTCTTTTAAAACTACTGTAAAACACTATCTGGAAACATGACCAATATGATAAAGTAAGATACACTGCCAAGATATTTGTATCGGATGGGCCTATCCGATGTTCTATCACCCCAAGATATGCGATGCAGTGTCAGTAGGATTAGGTGCGATGGAATTACTATCGGTATCTAATGCTCTGACACCATATTGCAGTCTAATTCCATCGCACCTAATCCTACTGACACTGCATTGCATATCTCGGGGTGATAGAACATCGGATAGGCCCATCCGATACAAATATCTTGGCAGTGATAGAGTAGACAGTACATAATACTAAAAGGCAAGAAATTTCCTACTAAAAGATGAGGATGATTGTCAGCATAACAGAGATCCAAAGCAGTGGGAAAATTGTTCACTGCTTATGATGTGTTTCTGAACCATGAGACCTCCTATACAGTTGAAGGCAAGAGATTAAGTGTAGCCTAAAGATGAGATATGGATTTTCAAAACAAGGGTAGTTGGGACCACTGAGATTTTTGCGGAGTCTTTACATCATCTTCCACCCAACCAATGCATCATAATGTGTGCTTTTTGTTTCATTTGACTACCAGAAGGCCCCAAATCAGCATTTCATTTGTCATTGACAATACCAAATTAATCCGAAAAAACTGAAAAAAAAAAAAAATCAGCACTTGAATTATACTGAAGAGCCTACTGTGGTTTTCAGTTAGTTGTTTTTTTCTGCTGCTTACAATGTAATCAAGCTCTGATGATAAGGAATTCAAGCCATGTTGAATGGTCAAATGGTTCAAAACAAAACCATACTTAGATACAAAAATCTCCTGGCAACCATCATAAAATCTTGGACTTATGCACTCTCAAAAACTTTGAGTTATGCCTTACTATCAACAGAATTTTGAGTTGTGGTGCAGTCTAAACCATGGGAAGTGTGTGACATGGGTTGGACATCCAAGCCAGTCTCACTATGTGGGCCACATCACACCCTGGTGGAGAAGTTTTGGTTGCAGTTGACCAAACCTCTTTCAGGTGGCACTGACATAGGCCAACAAAGATGATGTCCTTTGGATGTCTGCAGTCCTAAATGCATGCCATGGGGACATGTGGCCCCTGGTGTGGATTTCACACAAGACTGCCTGCTGGCTCCTACCACCAGGACACCACTTGGCCCTCATGATGAGTCAGTGGGCAGGTCCAGTGGGTGTGCCCTGGCAGTGACCACCATGTCATGGGTGCAAGTTATACTCCACTTGCCATTGTCAGAGTGGGCTCCAGCTGGGATTGGGTGGTGGGTGCTTGAAAACCCCTATATTTACTCCATATAATGGTTTTGTCAATTTGTAATCTCTCCCATCAAAGAACAAAGAGTCTCACTAAAAATATGGACCTCAATTATTGGTTTTCAATTTATTTTTTGGCCAGCTCTTGAAATGTGAGTCTTATGGTAGTAAATGTAACCAAAAAAAAAACCCAGAAGAAATGCAAAAGAGAGAGAATTGGAAGTGTTAGCAGCAGTGAAATGATAGCTAGAGAAAGAAACAACTTGCTTGAAAATCAAATGACCTACTTTTATCTTATCATCATTGAAATAGTCATCTTTTTAATAGCATTGAATAGCTGTACATAGTTGATTTTAAACATGTGAAGTAAAACAAATTGGATGTATTAAGTAAAATGCTTTGATTTTAAACCAAAACAATTTAATTTTTTTTTTTAAAAAAAAAATATAAACATAAAAGTTATAAACAACTTCATAAGTTAAAATGATTTCATAATAAAATAAATTATAAGCAGTTTTAAAGCTTACAAAACAAATTGAAACTTGTATAAGATCAAAATCAAAAATGAGTTAACATTTAAAAATTAAATGCTTTGATTAAAAGATTATATAAACAATCTAAAATTAAATGAGTTGAAATAGAATGGTTTTTTAAAAAAAATAGCTAAATAGTTTGACTTGATTCATCCGATAGTTTGGTTTGAAAAACATTAAATAGTTTGATTAAAAGGATTAAAGGGTTTCATGGAAATGTTTCAGTTGAAGTGATTTGATATGATTAGTTGAAGATAATTGTGGTTTAATTTGTTTTTGATTATTTGAAGGATTTATTTTTTTTTAAAAAAAAAATTGATCTTGGTGTCCAATCAACTGCAACACCATTCTCCTTCCCAGCTGAAGGGTACAGGTACAGGCAGAAATTTCAATTGAAAAAATTGAGAGAAAAGAGGACTGAGAGCATTACCAGTAAAAAGGCCACAAGGAATACAACAATGCCACTCATCCCAACTAGTATCAGAAAATTGATATAAGTAGCCAGTTACTCTGACATGTACTTCTCTTTCCCCATCTTTGGAAAGAGAAGTATGTACCACTACCTTTTCTTTCTCCCCTCATTTCTTTCACCCTGTCTGTATCAAGGTGACTTGTCAACAAGAGCAGATGAAGAACTTTTTTAGTTCTCTGATTGTTCTCATTTTTCACCCAGAGCCAGCACATGAGCTTTCCCTTTATGCAAAGTAAGTTCCTTTTCTTTTTGCTCAATGCACCATGCACTGAAAGGTGTGTACTGTATGCCTGTGTATCACTGCACAGTTCACAATTGTACTGATGTTCATGAGCTGACATCATGATGAACATGGATCAGTGACTTGTATTGAATGGACATGAGTAACAAGGGTAGGCTTGAGCCCTTGGGCCACCACCCCCCAGACACTAAGGCACTGGATTTGAGAGGGATTCTGAGGTGATTTCAAATATGACACTGTGTGCTCTTGCCAACAAGTCACCTTCACATGGACAGGGTTTTTGTGTTATATGGCACAAACAGCTGCCAATGGATTTACATCCCCCACTTCCCACTCTTTCCTTAGTTATCACTTACTCTGGGCACATATCAGTTTCTTTCTCCCAGTGGAGCCAGAGGCTGCCTGTGTCATCTAAGCCCAGCTAAGAAGAGAGCTGGGATCTACTGTCTCACTCCCTTAGAGATAAGAGAGGCCTAGCCCACTCCTTACAGGAACATCATCCTGTGCCTATGAAGGTCCCCCCAGCCTTGCCCATCTGGTGTGGTAGGACCAGATCTCTTCTGGTTTGGTGCAGTTGACAAGAACTTCTCTCTGCTTAGCATCCTGAAGACAATCAGTCCCCCTTTCTATTCCATCTCTTTTACTCTTTCTACTGCCTTATCAACTATGCCCTGATTTCCTTTTGCCTCATTTTCTTTGGTCCTAATTCTCCTCCTTTCTCTCATCCAATTATGTCTTTAAGTTCTCTCTCTCAACGCAACTATTGCCCAGGTCATGCTATGAGTAGCCAAACCTGCAAGCCCAAACCCCTACACACTGTCTGATACTTGTTATAGGTATACCCATTGTTTCTATCTCTTAGTTACAAGTGTTATTTGCACTCATTATAGAGGAGGTAACACACTATTGTTGATAGTCAATTGAGTCTGCAAATGAATGAAGGGTAAATTGCGTATAGGCAAATAACGTTGCAAGTCCTTTCAGATAAACGAAGTGAGTTCAAAATTACTTACCTGACAGCTCGCCCCAAAAAAGATTACCCCAAGCAAATAACAAGTAAAAAACAAATGATACATATAGTCAACATTATTCAGAACCGTACTTCTCTTTCCCCATCTTTGGAAAGAGAAGTACGTACATTTATTTCTTTCCTCTTTGTTTCCTTCTTCTTTATTATTGTTTCCTATTATCGTGATTTCCATTACCTAACCAGATAACCTATATTTACTCATGTTACAAGGCCTTAGAACAAACTCATAAATACTATTGTTTTGTCCTTGCCTCTACCTTCCACTTGCTGACCATGCGCACCAGGTAGATAACAATTGGTCTCACATTTATCATGCTCCATTCCCTTTCATCTCATACTACATTCTTATCTTGTCTGTGTTTATAGGTCATCCATTCCGTGTAGAGCTTGGAGTGGACCTTAGTCATCTAACTTGTTGTTACATTCATCAGGTGTTCGAAAGCTATCCAGATTTTCTCGACTATAAAGATTGGGATTTTTTTCTTGGAAGAAAAAAAAAATTACACAAGAAATGTGCGTAATAAGGTAGTGTTTGGTGCAAGAGCAACCAATGAATGAAGTTAACCCTTGGAAAAATAGATGTGGTGGATTTCTAATGTAATGGTTAGGCTTAGGGTTTTTACTAAGTTTTTGATTTTGTAAGCTTAGTGTATAACTTTGATTACTTTTAGAGAAAAGAAGTGTATATAATTTTGTAAGAGATGAGACAAAAGAAATCCACAAGAGAAGAGGTATCAAATTTTCAACAAACACACTACTATAAATAGTAATGCTGAATGTGTTTATTGCATTGCTCACTAAGTAGAAGTTCATCTAACTGTTCCTTCATAATGGATGAAAACAAGTGAGTTATGTGTGCCTGAAAAAGGAAATTTTGGAATATTTTAGAATTTATGAAAGATGAAGATCCCAAATCTGACCCTGCCTGTAAGAACCGAATCCGGAATAGTAGAAAAGTGAGTAAAGAAAACATGAGAGTCAAGTTACTTATTTGATTTAAAGATATGTTTTGAGATATGGAAGACATTGTATAAACTGTAAAATCTCATGAGATGATTACTGAAATCAAAGAAGGAAGAATGCAGAAAACATCAATTCGAATATTACATCAAGCAGCTTCTTCCCGCATCTTCGACGCACTGAAACCCTGCGAGATTGACGCGCTACGTGGTTCATTGATCCCCCGATGCCAGGCCATTTCCCTTCTCCTGATCCAGTGCTCTGGACTACTGAGTTATGTTGCCTCAAGACCAAACCTATTTAGTCTGACCTCCCCCGGCACCTACTGTAGTGTAGATCAATTAAGTTGATGCCTGCATTCGGCCCACTCTGGGTCAGCCTAGGCGCGGACTATCTGTAGCCCTGCTACAGCAACGCGACCTCAGCAAGTTCTCACCCTAAGGATCTCGGCGCTCCAGGTCTGCTCGCTACTGTGACCAACACATCCGTTTTCTCTTCGCTCGAAGGGTGAACCTGAGGGAACTCATTGGCAGAAAAGTACTCATGTTGATGTTCAGCTCACCAAAAGGTATCACCCTACAAAACCTGGTATCACGCTCCCCAGGCCCCCTGACCCTCAGCGAGACCAACACCGACGAGGATTCACACTTTCATATAATCCTCAAAGCAACCGATGAAAAGTTCACATGTGTACAAGCTCAAGATTATTGTTATATCCTGAACAAACATGACGCGAGGATAAGTCTGAATCTTCAAACTCCGGCCGGACGTAATGGGTCTTACTTGGCCCGAGCTTGATCTTTTCTTTTCGCTTGACGCACATTTGGGCAGGCCGCCAGATCGTGATTGGTGTCACTCGCAGTAAACTTTTCTCGGATGGTAAAACTCCGCAGACCGTCCGGGTAGCATAAATAGGTACATCCTGAGCAGGGTCGGCACTTGCATCACTTCTATCTCACTCAAGATTCTCTCCCACCTCACATTTACAGATACCTCCTTCAGATTCCCTCTGCTTTAATCAATCTACCCCCTCTATCTCCCGACGCAAGGCCTCGCATTTCGCATTCCTTCCTCAACATTATCAAACCTTTACTACTTTTATCTTCGCTTAACCGCGATTCAAGATGGAAAACCCTGTGAATGAAGTCCGAGACGTACGAAAATTTTGTCATCACTGAGCTATGGTGGGTTCTGAGGCCCAAAGATGTATTTTACTTTTCAGGTCGTGCGAGGGGTCACAGAGCCACATGACGCTGCAGAGATAGCCAGAAATGTCGAGAAGTGAGCCTTGCTCTCTCTACCTCTACGTTATTTGTGTTGTGGACTGGGGGCCGATACGACTTACTATAATTTGACCGTCACAGCTGATGTATCTGATACTGTAGGTACTTTACGGAAGACGCCATTATACTTCATCCCGCTTTAGACTTACCTCGAACGCCTAACTCGAGGGATCATATCATGGGCATTTACAAGTGGTTGTAAGTATAATCGGTCACTCCTGTATAGTCGTAATAGATCGTTTATCATTCCTGCTTTCTCACTGTGTTTGGCGTTCTTAGTCGAGTCAACACCATAAACCAGAAGATTTGGTTCAACTCTGTGGCGTTCAATGAAGATTTCACAATATGTCACATTGGTCAGCATTCAGATGGCTGTTCAATTCGGTCCACCTATTTTCTTCAAGTCCACCATCACATTGACCGTCCCAGCTAAGTAACTAAAGCATTTTGTTCCTTCCTCTGCCGTGTTCAGATCTTACGGAGGATCTATATTTGAGAAACATACCGCTCATCAGTCAAAAAAAGTTCTCGGGGCGCCTATTGGTCACTCTGGAATTGAAGAAGTGTGATGATAATAAGTATAGGATCACATCGTTAGCTCACGTGACTGCTCAAAGAGATGAGAAGCGGACTTGCTAATTCAATATCATTTCGTGATTAATAGACAACGTGACACCGCCCTTAGTGACATCTCATGGACCGGTCTCGCTTCTGGAATCTTTCCGCTCGTCGGTACTCTCAAGTATTACTGGAAGGCTTGGGCAGCCATTTTTGCAGGCACAACTGGTCGATTCTTGTTGGGTCGAGGATGGCTCGGACCTTGAGCTCTGGAGGGCTCTCATGTTGTGATAGCATGTAAGGCATGTACAGGACGATGTTGTAACTTACTATTCTATTGGAGCATTCCTGACTGTATGCTTGTAGTGTCTCTGAGCTCACTTTATTTGTGGTGGACTCACAGCGTCAGAGTGAGACTTCTTTTCCTTGTCTTTTCTCACTCTTTTATTCCGTGTCCATTAACTGTCCCCTTGTTTCAGCTTGGCCCTATGGCTGACCTCAAGTGTTCAGGTGCTGGAATCAACCTCTCATTCCAACCCAGATGATAATTACAAAGACAAATCCTGTAGAGTACAGTTCTACATACCCTTTGAGCCACTTTAGCCTTCAAAGTTTTTTAAAACTGACTAAGTCTAATACACCAACAAGTTCAAGTATATAATGCTATCGTATACTCTTGTGTATAGGTTTCTGTTTATCCTACTTATAAATCTCTTTATATGTATGAGTTAAACTTGTTCTATTTGTGATTTCCATACACTTTATATTTTGGTACTACCAGGCTATCTTTGCTAGCCAAAAAGATAGATTTTCTTGCAGGCTCAAAAAACTGATGAAAAGCTACTATGAGCTATGCTCTAATGCACGGTGACGATGTATTGCTCTAGATTAGTAACAAACTATAGTTTCAGACCATTTTTGAACACCACATCAGTGACAAAACCAGTACAGGTTAGGGACTTGTGTTGTAGCAGCTAGCCCCTACCCAAGGACCTGGAAAGCTCCTAGTTAAATGTCTGTTGGGTAACTGGTGGTTGGGTCAAAGTCAAAACCCTGGGCCAGCCTGTCATTTCCTATAGCCCTCAGCCTATCAGAAGCCTATCAAGACTCCTTTGCCATGATTACTTTTGTAACAGTACACTACTGACCTTCAGATCAGTCATCAAACTCTACACATTATACCCCAACTTCTATCTCCTCCCTTTCAACATCACTAGTAATTTCAACCCTGAGGCCTGTCCAATAGTCCCAAAGGTTGTCAAGAAACAAGCACATATGATACTAAGAGAGTACATATGTAATTGCAACTGTAACAACAAGTGTAATAAGAATACACTTATACTAATTACATCTCAGGCTCAGTTTCAAGAGTCATAAGCATAGTATACTTATGACAGGAGCCAATTAAACAGGCCCTGTCATCAGAGTAAATAATCACAAGCTGGCCTACATGGCCCTGCAATGACATAAAGCTGGAACCACAAGCCAGTCCATAGTCTAAAAGTGAAGAGAAGGTAATGTAAACCCTATCTCTTCTGCTCAGGAGTAATCCCCTCTCCTCACCTTTGACCACAACCACCTGAATTACCCAACTGGCACATCTTTGAGGATACTTAATATAAGTTATCTACTCATTAGTGCTCAGGGTTATAGGTGTGAGTAAATTGAAGGTCATCATCCAGGTTGGTGACCTTAGAGTCTTGCAGACTGCTTGTGAGTGAGGATTAACAAGGATAAAGAGAAATTCACCAAGATAGGAGCCAGAGAACCCAGTCTTATGATTGGATTGGAGTCAAACAGTTGTTGTGCTCAACTGTGCTCTCCTTCAGAACCTGGTACCAGGGCATTGAGACCTGATCCTCATAAAACCTCTCATCAGAGGTTATTTAACTGCATTCTACACTTGGGTGTATCAAGGGTAGACTAGATTTTAAGCCAGGTAGTAGCCCAAAAGAAGCCACTCCCTGACAAGGAAGGTCAGAAAAAGCGCTACCACATTAATCTTGGACAGCAGGTAGACCACTAAACAATGCAACCCATGCAGTTCCTTTGCCAATGCTGGACTGGATGGAGAACTGACAGAAATTGGGCAGAAATCGGACATCCAGAGTGTGTCCTGGTCTGCCCAGTGACCAGTAAACAGGAGTTGTGCTTTCTTGATGATACCACAGAGAGGATTGATGAGATGTGTCACTTGATGCCACACAATCTCAGGCATGCAATTACAAACTGTTTACAAAACACTGTCAAAGGCCTCACTGAAGCTGCCTATACAGAAAATGTGAACGAACCAAACTGGATAGGACAGTGCGTTGTCCTTATATGTCTGACTTGGTTATTCATTGGGTCAGTTGCACTCAACAAGTTTGTTGATCTTTAGTTTTTTAGAATCAGTCAACTTGTACCTTGTATAGTCCAACAGTTGCGCATCTGTATGTAACCTGATGAGTGGCATTTGTCTTCTCCGAATTTCTTCTCAGTCATCTTTCATTCTGTTTTCTGCTCTAATTATTCCTTTTAAAAAGCCAATAAAGCATATTGTCGGCCTGCTGTAATTTTTTGTGGTGAGGTGTGGAATCTCTTTCTTGTCGCCACTGGTGAAAGAGAGAGAGAGACAGGATTTCGTGACACCATCGATCATAACGTTTGACTCAGCCTGATTCAGCCATCAAAGAATTATAAATATTGTATTATGTGCTCTGACTCTGCTGGAGACTGAAGCGCGTGGTGAATTGAGTTATGAATGGCTGCCTCACGTCTCCGGCTTAGGCAAGCGCGTCGTGTCGAGTTTTGACAGTTATCAGCAATTTAAACGAGTTTCGTTCATGCATCTGGCTCTGAGCACTTTTCCGGATAACAAGCATCCAGCGAATGCGCAACGTGTTATACCAAATTCTTGATAGGGGGATCACCTTCAGGTTTGTTGATATCCATTGCTGACTTCCTGATTCAGAACAAACACATACCCTCAGCTCCTCATCGATTTCTAAATGCTGCTATAGAATTATGCTGGCGTATGAGACTGACTCAAGTCACCTCTTGACAACCCACTTCTAGCACTAAAGCCGGTACTGAGAAAAATCATCTATTGTCTTTCTCCATGTGAGAAAAGCTTTCGAGACCTACATTGACACTCAGGTTCGGCTCAATTTTTTTTATTTTTTTTCATGGCATAAAATCGCTCTCATCACCCACCGACCGGAATCGTAAGTTGGCTATTGGCCATTTCCGGTCAACGAGGTGATTACCGATCCTATATATAATGAGGATACCGCTGTTTCTTTTCTTTTTTTTTTGAAAAAAAAAAAATCTCGGACTGCCACCTTTTCTCATAACCTTTCCCTCACTTATTTCGCCAGATTAACCTAATTAACAGAACGGATCATCATCACTCTTCCAACTTATTAAAAATTCTTCGTCTTCGTTTCTTTCAATATGAGCTCTCCAGAAAAAAATCTTAGCTCTCACTCTTCTGTACACTCTACTACCTACCCTGAGACCGTGACTCCGAGCACACCCGCGTTCATGTCATCAGATTTGAGGCCAAGCTCTGAAGTCGAGAAGGAGGATGCGAAAGTGAAGGTAGAAGAGGAAAATGAACGACCTTCGCTGGTCAAGATGATTCGTCATGAGCGAGCGCGACGCATACAACTCGAGGAAGCAACTTCTGAGCTCTCTCGTGTGTTGGAAGAACGTCAGGCTGAAGTGAGTCAAGTCGACATCACATTGGAAGATGTACAATCACAAATTGGGAAAACTCAAAAAGATGCCGAGCGTCTGGAATGGGAACTCAACAGCCAAGAACCAGAGCTCAAAGCGCTGAAGGAAGTCGGAGTTCAATTAACACAAACAAAGATGAAGTTGAAATCTCTCAAGGCTAAATTGAAACAACAGGTGAATATCTTGATCTCTTTCCATTCGTAAGTTTTTCGAAAAACTAAGGTGACCCACTCGCTGACCACGATTTTTTTTTTTTTTGTCACTTGGTAGGAGACGGACAGAGAAGAAGATCGATCCCTCTGGCAGGAATACGGAGATTCTCTAAAGGCTCATGCCAAAGATTTAAGTGCCTCCATAGACGCGGCCAACGAACAGGCTTCGGCGTTTGATCAAGCTAACTCAACTTTTAATTCCGGACAACCACCTCGAGCCAGAAACACAGCGATTGATCTTTGGAAGACTGCTCCTGAAGTACTGAAAGAATTATCTGAGCTTCGTGAACTGTCAGATGAGTGCGACGCACAAATCACCGTCCTGAATCGATCACTTTGTCTCGTCAACGAAGAAATTGAGGAGATTGATAAACTTTATCTTAAACTTTCGTCACAAGGTATTCACCCTTCTATTCAAAACACCCATTCCTCGATTTTTTCGCCTCCTTCTTTATCCGAGTCGACTGTTCAAGTCTCAGGACATGCTAACAAACTTAAAGCTCCGGATACAGATCGACCTATTTCTGATCCAAAGTACTCCCTCAATACTCCTGAGCGTGCATCGAAGCGTGTATGGGAACGAGAACTTGCCATCTTGACCGAAGAAAACAAGTCTCTTCGGTCATATGTTAATCGTCTCGTTTCACGTATTATTGACCTCGAGGAGTTTCAAGTTGTATTGCACCGCGACTTTGATTCTCTATCTCTCAATGTTGGTAACGCTTAGCGCTCTAAGTACGGCTCCTAGACCTCACATTAGGCTAATCGGGGGCTAGGTGAGACGTGATCTATTGTCCCGGGCTCTCACCGAATTCAGTTTACCTAGGCCCTCGTCTAGAGCCCGACCGGTTTCATTTTTCTCGAGTTTCTATTTTCAGTTTTATTTTTTTTATTTTTATTTTTTCTTTGTGGGTGAAGCTGTTGAGCATAGATTTCAATCATTACCATCTTTATTTAACTTGGACATTTTAATAGTTCTTCACAAAAAAACTGCTTCGTGTGTTGTATCTTTCCATGTCTATCTGAACTCTCTGATGTGTCTCTGATTGAACAGTAGAATACATATTGACGTCTTGGAAATAGGTTCACATGAACATTAAGCTTTGGTATTCTTTCAAGTTTTGTATGTGCCGCCATGATAATATATATATATGTCAGTTGCGGTCAGATGGATGAAAAACACCCTCAATACGTGTGAATGGGCCCTTTTCGAGTTGGAGCGGAGACTCAGAGCGTGTGGTGTACTGGTACCCTTGAGGCAGCGCAGTGGTTACCTTGTGCGCGGGGCAAAAATGGTGAGAACCTGCCAGGGAGCTACTGCACAATTGGTTATATTTCCTTTTGGCTAGATGTCGATGAAATATGTTCATTCTTTGGTATGTGAGACGTGCCATGGGTATCAATGACATCCAGCAATGTTCCGGACCGGAAAAAGGAAGCAAAAAATAAAAAGATCTTCATAAAGTCTCAGCAGCCAATTCTTCATTGAGAGAGTAGTATAACATGGCTGTCCAAGCTATTCCAGCCCACAACTTGGCGTCTGCATCACCAAGATGTATGAGATGCAGTTTAGATGCGCTAGGTAGAGTTCTATCTTGCACTCATGTGAATATAGTATAGGCATGAATGGTTGACCCCAACGTGCAGTTTGCTTACAGAGGTAAATACATAATGCCATGATTAGATATGCTATGCATAAAAGATAACATCAGTGTTGTTCCAATCAGCCATTGTACAGCATAACCAACCATATTTATAAAGATCATACAACGATTGGGTTCAAAATGTGACCAGTCAATAAGGATAAAGACTCACACCATAAGGCTTTACGGATGATTTTAAGATCACACACATCGAAATCCAGACTTTTACCACGAAAGAATAGTACCAATGATAGCCACATGATGGCGTACGTTCGAAAATCGCCCCGGAGATATTATTCCAACTTTACATTGAAGCGGGATCGTTCCAAGACCCAGGTCTCTTCTCTCCAGCAATTTTTGCAATCTGGCCAGCCAATCAAATTTCGAAGCGTTGATACAAGGCGTGTCCAAGAGGAATTGAGATGAGAATGAGCAGATATTGTGCGCTTAAAACCAATTTGCTCGATCGCCTTTATCTGCACGTCGTCAATTATGGGGATCAAACTGATCATGATACGTTCCACGTTCGGGTGCCTCACAAAGCAGCTTGAGACGGCGTGTGTTGCCAAGTCTGCGTCAATTCCAGCTGGCCGAAAAGGAATTGAGGTTGCCAGATGCCGAATACGCATTGTCTGGATTTCTGATGCAATAAGCGTGTCTTGAATCGGTTGATGATCGGGTGATTTGGAGCCATTTGGTTGATTCGAAACTTTTTCTACCGCTACTACCCCTAGTTGCCGGCCATCGTATTCCAGTACCCATACTGTAGAATCGCCCACACCGTTCATTAGCGTTGTCGTGTTCTTGTAGTAACTCTTCGGATCCATCATGTCCTCCGCGTGTAGTGCTTGTCTCATGACCGAGTTGAAGTATATCCGATGGCACCAGTTGAGTAGTACAAGCAAAACCAACGGAGGTCCCACAAACACCGGCATGCGCATCATCATCTTCACGCCCACAGATTTGAGGTAATCCCTTCCGCTCTCTTCTTTGACAAAGCTCATGTGCTTGAGTGGGATGTAGGTAGTGAAGGCGATGACCCAGATGTAGACCAGTGGATTGGACCAAAAGAGATTGACATTTGCGGGCCCAGTTCTGGAAAGGATCGAAGCTCCGATCAGGTAACGCACAAATTTAAAATCTTTCTCATGATCGTAATTTCTTATTGAGGCCGAGGGAACTGAAGGATTTTGCTTCGGTTGATTCGACATTCTCTTCTTTTTTTTTAATTTGTGAGGTGTTGTGTTGGGTGTTAATGGGAGCAAGATGCCATCAGTGCTCAAGCGAGAGAGAGACACACTACACCTTACCATACATTTGGCCGTGGCCCCGTGACGAGATCGGGTCATAGCTGGATCTTACTGTAAATCCGACGTTGGGTCCCAGCTTGTCAAACTCCAAGACTCTAGAGAGCCCCTTCTATGGTATAGTTGAGCAGAGCAATGGATTGATATGTGTAATCTGGCTTACTTTGAGGTCTTTTGGTCAGTACTCAAATTATGACTTCTATCTCAAAGAGGAAAAGTACAACTTGGGCATTTCCAGTGCAAAAGAATCTCTCATGCATTGTGAGCAAAGCTGATTATTCAGATTTTTGAGTCTGTGGGTACTTTGTCTTTAAAGGACATGTTCATTGAAAAATTATCCTTCCATCAGACTTGAAAATACTATTAAGAAGTACTTGTAAGCCAACTTTCCCCTTCTTCATGCCATTAAAGTATCACTACAATCAAAAAAAAAAAAAAAAACATTGATACCATATGAGACAGGCATACAAAAGAACAACAAAGTGGAAAGATGCAATTATGAGAGGAGATTTTTCTGGGTAAAAAAGATGGGTGGCTACTGGAACAAAAGTGGAACAATAAGCACACTGTGAACCCGAGAAACAAAGAGGATACAGAATTGGCAAGGAGTTTTCCATTCTGAATTCAGTATATGATACTTATATTTTATGACTAATCAAGTTTAATTTATAATAAAATTATCCTTAATTATTTACTATTCAGATCAACTCTTGTTGAGTTAGATAGATAGCCTAAGTGGAGGTAACTAAAATTAATTTATTTTCACTTGTTCACTAAAGAAATCTGAATTTTAAACTTTGTATTCCAAGTTTTTAATTTGATTAAAATTTATATGTATTTCTGGTAAACAAGTATTTAAATCAAATCTTAAGATACAAGTACCGGAGTAAGTGGTTGAGGAAACATCCCAACCATACTCTTATTGTCTTAAGTAGGAAGGGTGGGAGGTTGACAAAAGATTTCTGAACAGTTTTGAATTTATTGAGAGATGATGAATACACTTCCAATGGTAATTCAATAAACCAAATATTTAGTTCGTAATCTCAAATCCAACTGAATCCGAAATTTATAATGACGTTTGGAATTGTAAGCAATGAAAAAAAAAGTTATGAAAAGAAATGATAAGATGAATGACAAGGCAAAGGTCTTTGATTCATTCTTTACCTTGAGAATCTAGAATGAGAAGAGGATTTATTGGTCATTGCTAAGGTAATTCAAGGTCTGTGACCTTGCCTATTTTGCCAGACCCTTATTACAGAAGTACTTAATCGGAATGTCTCAGGAGAATTTCATTTCCTATCTACACCTCAGGTTTTCATGGACCCAGTCACTGGTTCGTGCCTCACCTAGAGGTCATGAATTATAAAGATAAGTTCGAAACTTAACCACTACTATATTATCTACTTCAGTACATAGTTCAGATGAGAATCATCAGAAAATTCACTCCGAACCTATTTCCTCTTTTCCTGTTCCTGATTTTATCATGTTTGTAAACGTATAAATCTTGTTTTCTTTATAGTCCTTTGTGTTTTCCCTTGTCGACTTTTTTTGTTACTTTCCCTTTCATTACTTTAGATGTTAATTTATTGAAACAGTTAGTGATTTTACACAACATGAGTTCAAAGTTTCGATAAAATCTTTGTAGAGAACACTAAGATAGTGTCGAAATCTCGCTAGACTCATATTGTACGGGGTTAGGCACAAGTGTACAATATCAGACCTTAAACTAAATCCTTACAATGCATGGTTATCACGACTTGTACAACTTCAGAAAGACTCGATACAGATAGGTTTTTTTTTAGAATTGGAAAAGAGTAGGGTACAACAAACCTAACGTCAAGCTCAGCTTTCGCGATGCATCTTAGATTTCTTTGTAGGATTCAACTTCCAACAGGGCTTAAAGCATATAAAATCGAATCGTGGGTGTCCAAACGTAGTTTGAAGCGTGAGGAAAAGCTAATGAACCCGATGTCAGTACGTTTCCAGATGTCTCGAACTCGATAAGTCATATCATCTTTTCTTAAAATCTTCCTCTTAGGGTTCATTGCATCATCCATCATACTTAGATTGACTTCAACCTCAATAGGCACTACGCTCACCCAAAGAAAATCAAAAATCAGATTCAAGTCCCATCATCCATTAGTCAGACTTTGACTCACTGTCCCACCAGGCTTGGTCACCAGCATTAACAATTCCAAGGAAGATCCGTCCATCATCCAGCTCGGAGACCCATATCTGCTGTCGCCATTCTAGCCCCTCCTCTTCGTTTCTGTTGTCCCTTACGTACTTCCGCGTCCGGCGCTGGGTACGTGAAGACGAGGCGATATTAGAGCAATATGATTCAGGTTCAAGCATTTCATCAACTCCCATTGACATTCGCACAAGCCTGCGTTTCTCTTCCCATACTTTACAGTCAGTCAGTTGGGGACCGAGCTTTTGATCCTGATCATAGCGTGTGAGATTGAAGTGATGTAATCGAGCCGGGTTACTACCAATCTGACGTTGAACGTCAAGAACTTCAGGATTTAACAAGAGCTTTTTACGCTCGGTCGTAAGTAATTCTAGATCGTCACCTAAATAAAACGGTGTTCCCAATAAAGCCCAAATCGTTACCACACTTCTAGACTCAGCCAAAGCCATATCGGAGACAAGACAAGCGTCCAGGTCGAGTAGGCCATCCCAAGCGCGATGAGCATCAATACAACTCCATTCGGCTGCCTTTCGAGCATTCCGGACCACCCGATCAAACGTTGTCATCTGATACCCATACGCCTCAATATCTATCGCTACTCTCCAGCTATCGACTGCTACGTCCAGGACTGGCCCGACCTCAACTGGTGGGATCTCCCAGCTCGCCGCCAACCAGATCTTCTCCCGACCGGCGTGTCGCCATTCCTCGTACCCTCGATTGATTGCTTTACGCCACGCGAGGAGATCGGGTCGGGTGTCACATAGATCACCGGATGCGAGGGGAAATGAGGAGCCAGGGACGTTTCCGTCGAGCTTTACGAAGCTGATGTTCCAACGGTAAAGCCCATCGACGATACTATCAACATATAATTGACTACCGGGGTGGCTGTAGTTGAGCGCGTAACCCACGTGAAAGGCGTTAGCGAGTGGCCGTCGACAATTGGGCGGACGAGAGCCACCCGGTTGAATGGGTGGGCAATGAATCACTTCGTCAGCAGTATACTCGCTCCCGAGGATCTTTATCTACAATATTGAGGTTGAGAAATTTCGTTCAGTAGACGCGCAAAGATAGAGAGAGATGGAGAGTGTACTGAAAGCCTCACGTACGCGATTCTCTACAGCAAAACTCTCGATACCAGGCAAGTAATATAAACCAAGTTTGAGACCTTTACGGGCCAGATATGATCTTAGGCCATCCATTCCGCTCGGAAACCTCAAGCGATCCATTTGACGCCGCCCATGTTCGTCAAGTTCTGGGTCCTGAATGATGACGTATTGCGTGAAGAAGTCTTTAAATCAGAATCCAAGATAAGCGCTTGGGGAAACGGGATGTATAAGCCCTCACTTGCCAACCAGAATCTAGATTGATGCGATCGTAGCTGCAGAACGCATTATATAAAAAATACGGGGTAGAAAAAGGCAGACAAAGCAACGTGAGCGTTTGGAGGAAAGCTGGATAAGAAAGAAGACGACGGACCCGAGAGCTAAAAACTCGTCCGCCAGCACGTCTGCTTGACGCTTGACGTGTTCTTCGGTTAGCCAAAAAAACCCATATCCCTAAAGTAGAGTGCCACATGAATCAGCTGGTTGTCAAGAAGGGAAAACATCAAGTGGGGGCTCTCACCGGTCCCTTGAAGCTCTGTAGACTCCAGCTAGACCAGCCGCGGTAGCCTGTTGGAGAAGAAACTTCAGAGGTTGGCGAGATTGAATCGGAGCTTAAGACTATTTGATCGACTGCATGAGATTGGTGAGGGAAGCAGACGAATGAGAAGCTGAGGATGGAGAGGAGATAGCGTTGAATCATGATGAAGTAGAATGATTAGTCTGATGAACAAGTTGTCATCAATTCCAACTCATTCATCAGGCCGGAGTTTAGGAAAAAAAAAAATAAGAAAAAAAGTGCAGTTTGCTTTAACATTTCGCACTATCTTGAGCCCGAACAAAACCATCGGATCTCAATTGATAAAATATTCGGTCCGAGCACACACACACACACACGACGCATAACAAATCAGACTTCAACCGCGTGACTATGTCAAACTTGAATGACTTCGAGAAGCGCAACGAGTCTCAGAGTTCAGCTAGATGATACGTAGATGTGATTTGAGAAAAACTACAGTTGTCAAAGACTATTCCAGCCATGGCTTGGCCCCGAGCCGGTCCCAATTCAGCCCCGGGTAAACTGATGGGTAGTTTTTTTTTATTGAAAAAAAAAAAAAAAAAAAAAAAAAAAAAACGCGCAGGTATCAGAATTTAAGGGTATACATTTCTCACCCTACACTGCCTTGGAATAAAAATCTTACTTTCAAACAAATAAATTATTATAATGATAACAAGGTTATTAATTTTTTTTTTAAAAAAAAAATTCTTGTTACTTTCACAAGAACATCATGCACAATCATGAAAGAACTAAAAGAAAGAAAAGAGAAAAAAAAAATGTGTAAAGTAATTTCAATAGTTTTGAAAGACATACTAATGAACTTTTAGTAAAAAGGTAAATAGGAAGTAACAAACAAACGGAGCAGAACATTTTGTTAGTTTTTTTTTTACTTCTTCTTCTGTGAATTTAATTTTACAAAAGTACACAGGAGATAAATATAGATGGCAAAAAAAAAAGGAAATCTAACTGTTGGGATACAAACACAAGAATATGATTTTTTTTTTTTGTTGTTTAAAAAAAATAAAATAAAACAAACTTAAGAGGAAGGTACATTAGATAAAAAGTCCATTATTTAAGAGACCATATGACCAGTTACCCCAATCTTGCTAGCTACCCAACGTCCTATATCTGCGTTAAGCCAATTTAAACGACTTGCCATCATAAGCGGTAGAACTTGATTAAGTGGCCACAGTACTACTGCCTGCTCTTTTTGGACAGCCCTACGAATTCGATCAGCCATTTGAGAAGTATCGGCCAACATGGCTGCAGGCATAGTTGATCCAGCAGCGAGCATGTCGGCCGTCATTCCAGATTCGATGAAACCGGGGCAGATGCAACTTACTCGAACACCGTAGGGTGTCGAGAGAGCGCGAAGGGATTGACTAAGGGAGAATAAATTGGCTTTCGTCGCGCCATAGACGGCGAATTGAGGAGGACCGAAGAGAGCGGCTGAGGAAGAGATGATACATATCTAATTTGATGAAGAATGATTTTTCAGATGAACTTTATGTTACCTCTTGTCTCATCGTAGCTTAGCGTCAAGACTTGACGGGGGTAGAGAGAATGGTTGACTGCTTACCTTGCCACTTTTTTGCATCATCATAATTTCCCATGACTGCATGATGAAGGTGTAAGTCGACATGACATTGACAGTGTTCAATCGCTTGGCCGTCTGCGCGTACACCACAGTTGAGCACAGAAGGGAAAAGATGAGTCAAGTGTGAGAAAAGAAGCTGATTGTTCGCTCAAGTAAAAGTTTACTCACATTGGCACCCCACTTCTGAGGCTGTCCATGCTGATCGTCAGTGAAAGTGACAGTACCTGTGACAGCGAAGACCTCATCGATAACTCCATACCTTTCGCGAGTGTTGAGGAGGACGGTCTTGATCGCATCCTCAGCGGCTTCGTGAGCGTAGTCGATCGAAAAAGTCTCGACCGTCGTACAACCCAATGACTTGGCCACCTTCGCAATCTGACTCAATCGATCTTCGTCTCGACCGAGGATGACGAGTGCAGTTTGAGAGCACGCATAGGCTTGTACGAGATTAGCTCCAATTCCTGAACTTCCGCCTGAGATCACGACCACTCGAGGTGGGGTCGTGATCGAGATACGAGGTGGGTCTTGTGTAAAGTATCGTGATAAGGGGTCCACCACGCCTTCGCTAATGGTCCTCAACAAGCCCAATGGAATCCAGACAAAGAGAGTGAAGACATAATCTAGTAAACTAGTGATGAGTGTTAAAAAAGAAACGAGCAAGTTTTCAAAAGCATAAGACAAGTCTGGTAAAGCATCTAGTCGGGCGTAAGGGAAGGTAGGCTGCTTGAGTTTGTTGACAGCTATGGTAGACTGAGTGGGAGGATGAAAAGCCTTAGGAAGCATGGAGTAAGGCATCTTGAGTAGGAGGATGATAGTGTGAGACAGTAAGGGTGAGGGATGGTCAACAGATTTTGTTTACTGCCGTCGAATGGTAAGTGGGCTAATCAGAGATGATGTTCAGATGACTCAGATGGAGAATGACGTCAGGGGTGGGACGATTGAGAGTGAGTAATCGAGCGATGAGAGTGGATGGATGGGGATAGAAGTACACGTGACCAAGTTAAAGTTCAGTCTATTTTTAATACCAGATCATGAGCCTTTGTCGTGTAAATAAGGATTGGTCTTGTGCGCGATGGGATGAGGATAAAGATTCGGATCGAGCAGTCGACGATCGCTTGGACTTTTGGCGATGGGGAATGTTTGATTAGTTGCCTTCAAATAACAACCTTCGTTTCGTATATCAACTTTGGATTATAACTAGTAAGCTGGAGTTTAAGGAAACATGACAAGTCTGATGTCCTTGATCAGGCCTCATACCAGATGATATTGAAAAAGGTGCGCGTACCACTCTACTACTGATAGATGTCGAATGGTTGGAAAAATGAGAAAATAAGGACAAGGTATATAGCAAACCTGATAGGAAAGACCAATGATGAGCAGTCTGAGTGTTCTCCTGCGTCTCTCAAAGATGGCTAACCTAAGAACCAGAACCCACAAACTTAAAGTCAGACAAGAAGGAAAGAAAGAGATACAAAGGAAACAGGTTGATGAGTACCTAGAGCAAGGTATAGCAGAACGAAATGTGAGAGTGTATGTAGAACGTTGGACGCGTGCGTAAGTACGTTGACCTTAGGAGATGAAGACAACTAGTGTAGCAGAATTTACAGTTCATCAACTTCCCCTCTCTTCTGAATAGACTACGAATACGAGATGGGGGGGGGTTATAAAACTAAAGAAACAAAAAAAAAAAGATAGAGAAAACATAAAAGTAAAGGAAACGAATTATGAGTGAAATGAGTAACACGTACGATTTCTTTTTCCAAGATGAGGATGAAAGAGATCTACGTGCGCGTTTGTGTCTTCTATTTATATGATAGCTCATACAACAGCATTCGATTGAGATTCTATTGATGGTAATTTGTTTCTTGGTTCGTAATGGCGTTAAAACTCATCCATCGTTTCTCCTTGCTTCGTTTTTTAATTCCTCCTCTTTTTAACTATTTGCCTTTTTAAGTTAAAACATTTATCTTTGACGATTGGATTTTAACAGAAAATTAAATAAAAAGCATCTATGACCGTCCCACAAGGATGAAAAGGGCTTAAACAAGTTTAGGTTATTCACAATGCCAGCCTTGTACCAGCTTGTCTATGGGTTTCAATCACAAAATGTTTCAACGTGTTCATACATATCAGAATCTCATTCACACACCGCCACCAACAAACACCAAGACCAATTATGGACAAAATAAACTTCTTGAGATGCTCCACACCTCCGGCACTAGGTAAGCTGAAACAAATACCACTCATCAATAAGTGACATGAATGCATGCTCACGGCGCTAACAGACAGGCGAAGAACATGACAGCTTTACTCATCCAGTCAGATCAACGAAAGAGGATATGTAATAAGACAACAATTGATTTTAGCAGTACATACATAGTAGGATATGACAAACAACACGCTGCAAAAGATTTCGAACAAGACTGATGCACAAGCCAAATTGATCGGTGAGAGCTCAACGCCCGAGCGCATGCATCACACAAAGTATACACGTCCGGTGATGACTGTAGATGACAACTCTGACGTTGAAACACCTATCTACAATTCAAAAACTGACTAGTAGAGACCTATTCAGATGAAAAGAAATGAAAAGAGTATGCGCGCCAGAGTGGGGATGAGGGCAAGGACAAAAGGTGTGGTCGATTATACAATATAAGCTTATACAATATAAGCTCATGTGGTAAGGGAGAAAAAAAAAAAGTTTTTGGAGTCCAACCTCAGATGGGGAGGTGAGGATGTGGAGTAGATCGAAAGCTCAGGAGACATCCGGAAGGGAGTTCACCACGTGGGTCGGCTTGGGTAACCCCTTCGAGAGGCGGCTTCGTAAGCTCGTCGACCGTTGCGAAAAGCACGTGAAGTGTTTTTAGGCACTTGTTGGCCCATCCACCACATCACCATCAATCGACCGGCAACGATGAGAAAGGTGAGAAGGACTGATCCAAAGAGTACAGTGAGTGGCGGTCGAGGTGGAAGTGAGCCTGGTACGGCGGTAGGGAGGTGAGGCGCTCTATATCTATCTCTATCTCTCTCCGATCCAGATCCTGACCCTTCATCGTGAGCTTCTGGTCCATCGTCATCGTCATCTTCACCGTCAGTCGGGGTGGACACAGTGTATCCGGATGAAGCTGGTTGTGCGCGAGCCTGCCAAGATGGATAAACTGGTCTAGGGATCTGATCGTGTTTTGAACTATCAGGGGTACGTCCTCGAGATGAGCTTGATGGATCTACTTGGGTTGATCGAGGTGCTTGATGAGCAGAGACCTATTGGAAGCGAAAAATCGAGAGAGAAAAAAAAGAAAAAGGAGATTTGGAAGGAAGAGAAGTAAGCAAGAGTCAAGTTTCGAGGGTGAACTTTTCGCAGTGAAAACGCACCACGCCCTCTACTACTTCTCGTGCGCCGTCGACAAGTTCCCGACCTGCGTCGAGACCTTTACCAACCAGTCCGCGCACACCAGTGAGTCGGCGACGAGCGTCATCAAAAGCGCTAAGGCCGTAACTGGTGAGGAGAATCGCCACTAGACCGGTGAGAGCGGCCATAGCGAAGGCAGCGTAGGTGGCGAATGCGACAAGTGGAGAGGAGACAGGAGCTTCTGTGGTTGTTGGAAAAGTGAGACCGGTGCTGGTCGAACGTTGGACGCGGGCATGGTTGAGGGTAGACTGAGTAGGTCGGATGGGCGCAGGCGGAGGGGATGGGACTGGGGAGGGAGATGGGTTGAACGTTTGAGAGGGTGGACAAGATGGGAGGGGTGAACGGTGATTGATGATAGTAGGCTGTTCAAATAGCCAAGTCCGATGAGTTGACATGTTGAAGTAGGTAATTTGGACGACGAGGTATGAAGTGAACCGTGAAGGGGAGAGAAGAAAGTCAGTTTGAAGAGAAACACCAACATTAGCAGGCGGGGCGTGATATGATTATTTATTTATTTATTTATTTATTTAAATAATATTCTAAAATATAAAATACCACTCAAATTCTAATTATCATCACATTCACGTTTCCATCCACACATCTCTCAAGAGAGAACAAACCCAAAGAAAGACTATTTAAGTACATACCAAATACATTACACACTATAGCACTTAAACTCTAAATACCCTATGCAAATACTGTAACACAATCCTATTTAAGATAAGTAAACCTCATGCCATCTCTGTGTAAAAATACAGTAGTTTCAATAAATGTTGTCACCGGCTCTTCAATGATGGTCCGCACGCGGCCAGCCAATCTCAGTGAAGAGCCGGTGACAACATTTTTCGAAACTACTGTACATCATAAAGTTCAATGGACGATCTTTGTCAGATCACCATCTCATCTGATCCGATTGCCGAGTTAAACACACGACCCAAACGCGGAATTACATACCACACCGAAACATTACAGACTACGTTCCAGTTCATTTACTGTCAGAACCCAAACCAACGGTGGGCACCGCCTTCAGCACATCTGGACAACTACAGTCAATCAAAATTGACAACAAACTTCACTTGACACAACACATATAAAGTTTGGCAAGTAGTGACCATGAAGACTTTTTTAAGTATGTATGGAAACAAGTCAAAATTTCTGTCATGGGTGTCACCCTCATTATCCTTGTACAGCATGGCATGCCAAAAGTATAGAAGGTGTATACGATATTGGCTGGTTTCAACCACGGCCACTCTGCACAATCCAAGTTTCATGACCCTGTGTAACCCACATAAAAAGCCCACTGAATGATAGGGTGTAATGTCTCATGAAGGACTTGCCAAGCCAATCCAACCAGCAGATTTTTGATTTTGATTTTGATTTTTGTTTATGATTGTAATACAGAATACCCATGCGTACTTAGGCACTTACTTTAGGTGCTTAGGTAGGTACTTGGGCATGTGAGGTAAGTGTTTAAGCTCCGTAGCCATAATTTTGCGTGTTCAAGGAAGGTCAGTCACCGCCAGCAAAAATTACTCGGACAAGGCTGTCCGAGGTGTTCTCGGACAGTGAAGTCCGAGTTGATCTCGGACTGTGGTTGACCGAGATTTTCTCATCTTGGTCAGCGGTAGTTCGAGCACACCGAGATGAGAAAATCT
>MU167260.1:284456-309047 GCA_015951145.1 Cronartium quercuum f. sp. fusiforme G11 | reverse complement strand
TGAACATACTGTCAAGAGCAGGTGACACCCACATCCTTTACTGAGATGGTGGGGCCCTGTGATTTATCACCACGCGCTCCCCACCTAATTCTAAGCTAGAGGCGCACGCATTTGCCTCTGTAACGGCTGCATGAGGCTTGGTTGCGCTGGGAGTGCCTGATTTTTATGTACGTCAACCCACCGTAAATCCTCCCCGCAATATTTTTCTGACGTGAACCTGACCTGGAAACGCTCCCGGGGTGTATACGAGTGAAAAGGCCATCATAACAAGTCTGTATGGAGTCTTCTTCAACGGGACCTCAGCTTGGGATGACCCGATGTGATTACTGCTGAAGTGACCCGACCCGGCCCTGATGAGAAGTGGGTATCTGATCAAGCGTCTGATTGGGATCATTGACTTGTTAGCGACTAAAGTCAAGAAAGATAATTAAATAAATAAATATACGGAATCAAATCAGAAGAAGATGAATACGAAGAATGCGATATTCGATCGAATGGTCGAGCTGCAGCAGGTCTGTCCTCGGTTTCTCTGACGCTGACTTTCTTCCTCTTTCTTCTTTGTCTCTGTGTGGTTATACAATGTAGTGTAGTTCCACTTGGCTGAGACTGTTCTTGACCGATCCCCCCTTGATCCCGACTATCCTCATCAGCGCCGGACTGCACTCATCAACTCGGGCGCCACGGTTCAAACCTCACCCGAGCTTGCGAAACTCGAGAGCTGGCACGCAGAAATGGTTCAGAAGCAAGCCGAATTTGTTAGCCAACAACAACATCAGATACAAGTTGGGATCAATCCATCCTCGAGACCTTCGACGGCCAATTTAAACCCACAAATTCCTCATTCTCCTGCGATCTTGACTCATTCCAACCAAATCAATCACATTAACCATCAACCTTCAATCGGGTCATCTCCACCTTCCACTTTCTCACTCGATCCTACTCAACTTAATCAACTCCGAGCTCAGATCTTGGCCACCAAGACCCTCACCCGCAACTTACCACTTGATGACAATCTCAAACAGGCCATCGCCCCCTCAGAACCATACCCACCCAGCATTACTTCCGCTCCTGCTTCCTCATCCATCCCTCAAAACCTTCCCCAAGCTGATCGAGCTAGCTCGGACGAACACCTTTCCTTACCTACTGACGTGGATCCAGAATATCTACAATCGTCTATTTATCCTTATCACACCTACGTTCATCCCAACACCGTGCTCCAGAACCCACCTGCAAATCTCAATGATCCTCGACCAGGCTCGAACCAACACCAAAACAATTGGTTGGTCCCTAGTCTCTTGCCGCCCGGTCTTGATCCCTACACCGTCAAGGCTGAGCGTGAGAGGTTTATCGAGGGCCGGATTCGATGGCGTCTGGGTGAGCTCGAGGCCATGAACGCCCGTCTGCCGGACGCCCCGATTCACTCTGATACGTCATCATCGGTGACGACCTCACAAAAGCTTCGGGCGCTGATTGCGATGAAGTCGCTCCAGCTCCTCCCTCGCCAACGCGCTCTGCGGGAGGAGATCATCACCGGTCTCAATCACGCTACCAAACTCAACCTAGTGACCGACCGCACGGCGGCCAAGAGGCCAAAGAAAATTAACCTCCGCGACGCACGCACCACTGAGGCTCTTGAGCGTCGTCAAAAGACTGAACGCGAACAGCGCGCGAAGCAGAAACACCTCGATCACATCAAGGCCATCGAGAATCATGCGCAACGGCTCAAGAGCGCGCACGCAGAGAACCAGGAGGTGTATAGGCGATTGGGCAAGTCTGTGCTCAAGTTTCACGTCGAGGCGGAAAAGGAGGAACAACGCCGAATTGAGCGACTTAGCAAAGAGCGTCTCAAGGCTCTCAAGGCCGATGATGAGGAGGCCTATCTCAAGCTCATCGATACCGCCAAGGATACACGTATCACTCATCTCCTGCGCCAAACCGATCAATACCTCGACTCTCTCAGCCAAGCTGTGCTTCAACAACAGAACGATGCAGTCCATCGTGACGGCCAGATATTCGTGAGCGGGGGTCCAAATTCGGAGGTGGCTATCGACGAGAGCGCTTTTGGGGCTGCGCCAGTGTTTGATGACGATAAGGCTAACACGGCTGTCAGTGCTGGGGGAGCTGGCGATAGTGGTAAAGCTGACTATTATAATGTAGCCCACCGGATTAAGGAAGAAGTCACCAAGCAAAGCTCCTTGTTAACGGGTGGGACACTGAAGGAATATCAAATCAAAGGTCTCCAATGGATGGTGTCGCTCTACAACAACCGGCTTAATGGGATCTTGGCCGATGAAATGGCTAGTCCACATCCTCATTTTTCTCTTGTTGTATTTTTCTTTTGAGTACCTCATACTCACGTAAACGTATCTTTTCGTCCATCAATCAGGGTCTCGGAAAGACAATCCAAACGATTTCGCTCATCACCTGGCTTATCGAGCATAAGCAGCAGCCCGGTCCTTATCTCGTCATTGTCCCACTCTCAACAATGCCAAATTGGACGATCGAATTCGAGAAATGGGCGCCGAGGATTAAAGTGATCATCTATAAAGGCTCCCCGAACGTGCGGAAACAGATCCAAGCCCAACATCTTCGCAACGGGCAGTTCCAGGTGCTGTTGACGACTTACGAATATATCATCAAGGATAGGCCAGTGCTGGCGAAAATCAAATGGATTCACATGATCATTGACGAGTCAGTATTATGTTTTGTTTGTCAATTCATCCTCTCGTATCCTATGCTGACACATTGATCACGTACCACAGGGGTCATCGTATGAAAAACTCGCAGTCCAAGCTTTCACTCACCCTTACCACTCACTACACCTCTCGCTACCGATTGATCCTGACCGGTACCCCATTGCAAAACAACCTACCGGAACTCTGGGCTCTATTGAACTTTGTGCTACCTAAAGTCTTTAACTCTGTCAAGTCATTTGATGAATGGTTTAATACGCCCTTTGCTAACACGGGTGGGCAAGATAAGATTGAGTTGAATGAGGAGGAAGCTATTCTCGTCATTCGTCGATTACATAAAGTACTTCGACCGTTCTTACTCAGGCGACTGAAAAAGGATGTAGAGAGTGAACTACCGGATAAGGTGGAACGAGTGATTAAATGCAAGATGTCAGGGCTTCAACTCAAGCTTACGAATATGCTCAAGATCCACAAAGTAATTTGGACGGACGTGGATAGTTATGCGGATAAAAAGGGCGGAAGTGGTGGGATCATGAAAGGCTTACAGAACGTGATCATGCAGTTCAAAAAGATCTGTAACCATCCGTTCACTTTTGAGGAAGTCGAACGCACGATTAATGGGCCGGACAAGCCTACCAACGACACTCTCTGGCGCGCAGCAGGCAAGTTTGAGCTCTTAGATCGAGTACTCCCTAAGCTATTTGCGACTGGTCATCGAGTATGTTTCTTTCATTTCAAGATATAATATGCAGTCTTCAGTGAGGGATGATAGAAAAGCGAACAGCAGAGGCTGAATCGGATCTGCTTCTTCTTCTTCTTCTTCTTTTGCTTCTCCTACGCACAGGTTTTGATGTTCTTCCAAATGACGCAAGTCATGGACATTTTCCAAGACTATTGCGCTTATCGGGGTATTAAAAACCTTCGATTAGATGGGATGACGAAACCAGAGGAACGAGCAGACCTCCTCAAAAAGTTTAATCACCCAGAGTGTGATACTCATCTCTTCATTCTTTCGACCCGAGCCGGTGGTTTAGGTTTGAATCTTCAAACGGCCGATACGGTTATCATTTTTGACTCTGATTGGAATCCACATCAAGATTTACAAGCGCAAGATCGAGCTCATCGAATCGGGCAAAAGAAAGAAGTACGTGTGTTAAGGTTAATAACCAGTAAGAGTGTGGAGGAACATATCATGTCAAAAGCGCAATTTAAGTTAGATATGGATAAGAAGGTTATTCAGGCTGGAAGATTTGATCATAAAAGTTCAGCTGAGGAACGTGAGACGTTCTTGAGAGAGTTGCTCGAAGATGACGATAATGAGGAGGAAGGAGATAATGAGTTAGGTGCGTATCAAAGACTTGTTTGGGGTTTTTTTTTTTCAAGCTTTTGAGACGTCTATATTTTTGAACCGTATTTGTTGGCTTTACTTTGGGGCTCCAAATATAGGTGATGAGGAGCTCAACGAGATCTTGAAGCGGTCAGACGAGGAGTTTGAGATCTTTACCCGTATGGATAAGGACCGTACATTGGCGGCTCTAGAGGCCTGGAGGCAGACACCCCGGGGTCAAGCTGGCGAGCCCGTGCCCGAGCGTCTGATGACGGTGGAAGAGCTCCCACATGTGTATTCGAAGGAGATTTCACCACCGGTGGTAGTAGACCCCAACGCGGTCGAGGAAGAGGAAGGTGAGCCGGGGGTGAGGAAAGCTAGGAACAGGAACGCGGTGCATTATGACGATGGTGAGTTTAGATTCGAGTGATTTTTGTCTTATTTTTTCGAATGTCTGACCATTATTTTGCTTTTGTTAGGCTTGACGGAAGAGCAGTTCCTAGAAGCGTTAGAGAATGAAGAAGATTTGACGGAAGTAATTGCGAAGAAGAGGGGTAGGAAGGCGGTTCGGTCGGCTAACAAGCTTAAAAGAATGGCGTCAGAGGCGAACGAGGATGATCAGGAAGAAGATCAGGATGATGAAGAAGAGGACGAGGAAGATGAGGATTTCGTAGGCGGGAGCGGGCGCGGACGCAAGCTGATGCGTACGAACTCCGCTATGGTGAAAGTGAGCGATTCACCGGAACCGAACAAGAAGCGGAAGCGATTGTTTACGACTCTCTTCGACGGGTCAGTGGATGAGGAAGAGGAGCGGGTGAACCGAAAGGTGAGAGAGTGCTCCTTGAGTTCTATGATTACTTGTTTGATTTAGAGAGCTGATGATCGGAGTGGGTGGCGGTAAATAAGGGTACGAACAAAAAGCGCAAGAATATGCACGAGGATGAGGATGATGGGGTGTTGGACGGATACCGCAAAGTAATGCGCGAGTGTTATGACGCGTTAATGAAGCCGATCGCGCCCGACTCGGGAGAAAGAAGGATTAATTTGTTCGTAGACCTTGTCCACCGCAAACAGTTTCAGGATTGTCAGTCATTTTTATTTGCTTTTCAGTCTTGCTGTCTTTTTAATGAAGCTTGTATTGATGAGAATGGCTCTTCAGATTATCAAATCATCAAGAAGCCAATTGCGATGAGACAGATCTCTAAGAATATTCAGAATAAGTATAAGACCTTGAAGCAATTCAAGGATGATGTACATTTAATGTTCAACAACGCACGGACTTACAATGGTGCGTGTGTGACTGTCTGGTTATTGATCTTGAGACAAAAGACTGAATTGTGTTATTCTCTGACCGGAACTTGATGAACATACAGAAACTGGATCTTATGTGTATGTTCAAGCTGATGAACTACAGGACTATTTTGATCATGTCTTCGATTGTGAGTTGTGCAGCCACTTGTAACTTGCTACAATCTGTCTCGGAACTGATTTCGACGTTATGTGGGTTTGATGCGCGGGGGAAATAGGCCTAGTGGATGAGAACGGGAAGCCGCGCGTTGAACCGCTACCTCAGCGACCACCGAACCTATCTGAGTCTGAGGAAGGTTCGGATGACGATGATGATGACGAGAATGAGGCTAGTGGTATTGAGACGAAAAGGAACAAATTGAGGGTGGAGGAATCGGAAGATGATAGGTGAGATTATAAATAAATAAATAAATAAAAGTGGAAGAAGTAGTAAATCAAAAAAATAAAAAATTGGGGAATCAAAAGAGTTTGTGGTTAGTTCACTTTTTCTGGTTTATGAATCTGTTGTACATCATTTTGTGGATGATGAATATATATATATATATATATATACAATATAAAAGGAAAGAAAATGGAATTATGTCTTTGTTTGTGTACGGAAAGGATACAACATGTTGGTAAGCTGGCAATGTTGACCTTCAAAGTATAAAGTTATTTCCTGAACACTATGTTTATCAATATATGGTCCCATGATTAAGATCTTTGTATGCTCAGAAGGTATTTTGGGACCGAGTGCGTTAGTCAGTGTACTAGTTCAGTCACAACAACATCAAAAGTTAAAACCGAGATAAGATCTCTTGCCTGAAAAGTTTTACGTACTCGCCTATATGGTTATATATATATGTATACAGTCATAACTCCGTAAGTCTATACATTTGGGACAAGTCTAAACGATGGGCCACAGAGGGGCATAGAGAAATGAAAACCTTCTCACACGTTCCAACCTAATTGCCGTCCCAAATTGAGAAACCCATGGGGGGGGGGGGGGGGGGGGCATGGGGTTAAAATGCTATGGAATTACGGAGTTAGGACTGTACATGTACATATATATATATGTATAGTATCAGTAATGTAATTTCAAACTCTGTACCCTCAGATCGTGCTAATTAACGCAATCATAGGCCTAAAATAGAAGGTTACCTTATTGTACCAAAAGGTATTCTATAACAAGTATGATTGTTGGGATTCAAATAATGATGTACTTTATTTTATTTTTTTATGTGGAGAGAGAATCTGCAAAGTGAGATGCTGAAGCAAAACGTACAAGCTTAGAAACCCATAAAATAAAAAAAAACTACTCAAAAATGTTGTAGGGAACCGCGCCGTACATATAATAAAATTGCTACCAGCTTCTCATGTGTCAATCAATGGTCCTATGATTTTAAACCAATGTTGAATTTCAAAAGTTCATTGTTAATATATTACAGGAAAGTAGGTAAATCTTTGGGAAATCATTATTATTAGTTATTATTAGGATGGGTTTTGCAAAGCTCTAGATGCAGCTTTCTTGCCGGCCTCCCACCCAGTCTTGTCAATAGACGCAGAAGGGCAAGGAAGGACGATGGCAGATGCTCCTTCGGCGGGTGGTATATTCGGTAATGCGATCTCGATAGATTTATGGTAAAGTGCTGTGTAGTAACCGGCCCAGTATTGCGCATTCAGCGCATTTGTCAATAGTTGTGTCTGAGATAGTGACGATGCCAAGGCAGCTGAAGGTGAGGCTTCTACGTTTGGTAGACTGTGGGGTACTGGAGTTGTTCTGGTAGTCGAAGCAGTAGTTGAAAGGGTTGATTCGATAAACGGAATAGGTGAGGGTGACGGCGAGGTATCTCGGCTGATACTCATTTCTCGATCTTCGGTTTGACCAGAATCCAAATCAACTGAAGTTTTCCGAAGGGGTGTGGTGGACTCTTTCGTGGCGCATAATCCGGCTTCTTCGTTGTCCGATACAACTATGGTACTAGATTGCGGTATTGCTGCAGGTGGAGCGAGGTCGCCAAACATTTCGATGTACTCCTCCATGTCCAAGTCTGAAAAGATTGGGCTAGCTTGCCGAGGAGCAGAGGCTGGGACCAAAGTAGCTTCTGATGACGTTCGTAAAGGTGGCAAAAAGGGTCCTAGTTTTGGACGAGCGGACGCCTGCTTTTTCCGAAGCACGGGAGGCGGAGTTCCGTAATACCTATGATGTAGCCTGTCAGATTACGGGGGCCTGATGTGATGGGTCTTTTGAAAACATTAAGAGAAGCGTAGCGTAGCACCCACAAGCTGGATGCCGATCGCCTCTCAAGCTCCGTTAGGGGGACAACGCTCCAGGCAGACTTGGCAGAGGCTACACGATCGCGGTGATAAAACTGGGGCACACGATTTGAATGATCAGTTGCCGCATAAGATCATTGGACCTCCCGTGGGGACTCACGTGAAACTCGGTCAAAGATGCTTGGAATGCATCAATTATAGAATTTTCTGCAAAAATATCCTTGGCCTTAGTGATGAAAGTTTGTCCATTATCCTCGTAGACCTTTAGCGCAGGCTCATCTTGTGACTTGCGCCGAGGATCGATACATTGCCTTAGAAGGCTCGAGCCTGATGAACCTTTTTTGGTCTTTCTGGAATTCGTGAAGGTGTCTTTATCGGACTCCACGGTAGTTGATACAATTTCGGGTGAGGGATTATTGGTTAAGGTGAGCTCGCTGGGCCCTTGAGTGGGATCTTGAAACCTTATTTTCTTGGGTGGTCGCGGTGATGGTTCGTGATCATGGACGTGCGAGCTGACTGGACTGGTGGAAACATCGAGTGTAAGATCTGGTATGTGGCCGCATGAGTTATCTAATAGCTTCATGGCTGCTGCCTTGGCCAAAGCAAGCTCATCATCAGCAGGCCTCACGGACGGTTGTCGAATCGAACGAGTTTGAGAGTCAGTTGAGAACACAGATGAGCCCCTGCGTCTTCTTTTGCGTTTTTGACTAGTGCTTGAAGGCGCCATCGAGGAAGCTCGAATGGCGAGGGAGGATGAAGTCATGAGTTCTCAAACTTTTTGAGTGCAGCTTGTGAACCTGATGACCTCTCGAGTACTCGACCCGATCGATCGACCATCTGAGTGATTTCCCCGACCCCGAAAAAGGGCCCGAAGTTCTGACCATCATTTATTTGACTGAGCTTGTTTGATTTGGAGTCCAGATAACGAAGGAAATGGCCAACTTACCTCAATCCAACGATCCAAGCGAAGAGTTGGCATCGTCAGACTCTGGCCATCGAATCACCACATCAAACGATGTCCTCTCGTGTTCTAATAAAATTGACTATGGCCAGCTGGTTTCAATTCTGACTACACGCAAGATGTTAGTTCTTCGATGTCTCATTACCTTTTTCGAACCTAATTGTGATAAAGGTTGTCACGGATTTCTTAATGCTATAAGGGATCTCATGCAGTGGCCCACCGTGAATCTAGATCAGCGATCGAAATATCGAATTGTCCTCTGGTCCCCGCACAAGATCCGAACCCTTACCACCCTTACTGCGTTTACGAGGAAGTGAATCTGGGTATTCCACAAAAAGTATTATACAAAGTTTATGGATACGCTTGTACCATTTTTCGAGAACTTTACACCGACTTCAAGTCCCGATTTGGCAAGCTCATCCCGTCTCAGGAGTCTGCTCAAATAGCTAAACTTCGGATTCATGTCTCATCTCACGAAGAAGATGAGACGAACAAAACACTTCTTTCAAATTTGAATGATCTCACAAAGGTCTTGCTAATTCACAACCCCGACCACGTCACCGCTCTCTCAATTCGTAAACAACTACTTTTGCGATCGAATGCTCAAGATGATTCGGATGATCGACTGCTATGCGATGAAATCATGTTTGAGGAGTTTAAATTCACCACTTTAATATTGTCTATAGCGTCGCATGCCAAATCTGCATCACTTTGGGAACATCGTCGATGGTGTTTGACCTCACTCCATCTACTACAACATGAAAGGATGTCACATAGCCCTAACCCGAACATCCCTTTCTATTCCGCGAGGATAGCCCCGACTAGTTGTACAACAGATGAAGAGTTCGAATTCTCGCTACGGTGTGCTAATGTATATCCTCGTAACTATTTCGCATGGCGGCATCGTATGTGGCTACTTGAGGGGCTGCTTAATTCTCACCCCCAAGCTTTACAATCGGCACTTGATAAAGAATTCGAAAGAGTTACTACATTCTGGTCATCTCATCCGCGGGATCAATCATGTACTCATTATATCTCTTGGCTCATTAAAACTTGCAGCTCAACCTTAGGCGAACCGATTGATCAGACGCATGTTCTTCATCAATGCTTCAATAAATTAAGGCCCACGATGCATGATATGATCCTCACCTACGCTGACTCTGACGCGTCTTGGTACCTCTTCCGTTACTTTGCTGCGAACTTAGCCCTATCCGCAACCAATGGATCAAACTTGACGAGATCTTTAGCTGAGAAGATTATAAAAAACGTGAGATCGGACAGAGGAAGTTTCGAAACTTCATTAAAGAATCGATTTCTTACCGATATTGATACACGTTCGGGCTCGACTGTGACCCTGGCTTCGCGGGAAACACTAATTGAATGCCGTGTTGCTTGCTTGGGCATTCGTACGTTTTACTGGCTGGCTTTGCAGGTCAGTTCCCGAATCCCTTTACCATCATATTTTCTGAATGACCCCCTTCCTTTGATTTTAGCCTGAAGGCGTGTCTGAGATTTGTTTTTTTTTTGTCACTGCTGCTAAATCCAAATCCCAAATTTGACGTAGGAGGAATCCGATGACAGTTTGTCTCATTCAGTTCACTGGCTTCTTAACAATACAAGGACGTATCCTCCAGAGTCAAATGATTGGCCACCAGCAATATTGAACAAACTATTGTCATTTCTCCAAAAACAATAATAATTACAAACTAGTTTTGAAAGAGTAAACGCATTTGTTGTTGTTGTTTTTGAAATACTTATTTTGTAAACCACGAGCAAGGTACAAGTTCCTTCGAAGTTTACAAGTTTTGGTGGGTTGGTGATCATGAGAGGGATTGGTTAGAACCCTGGAAAGCTCCCTACGTTTTTGAGTAAATTTGGATGTTTTACATGTGCTATACACCCTTCCGGATAAGGGGCGGTTAATGGGTATATACATCAATTAGTTAAAATCCATATAAAGCTCATTGAAAATCTTCAACCAGAGAATTGAGTATCAAAGAAGGTACAGATAATGGGAACGCTTGTATGTTTTCATCAAGTGTAATAATGATTTTGAGTTAGAGATAGTGATAAAGATTATCATCTCCTTAAAAAAAAAAATGATAAAGTTAGAATGAATGAATAAGATGTAGATCAATAAAGATTTAAATTTACTGTATGAATGATAATACAGTTTTAAATCTTACATATAGATTATGTTATCTTAACCCGTACAATTTCCATTTACAATTGAAAGTTTTTTTTTTGATCCTAAATTGTATTAATAATAATAAGTACCATTTGATATCTTAGTACAAAAAATATAAATTCTAATATATCACTGATCCAGGTTAGCTTTTCGTTTTTTGTTTTTTTCTTGAATTAAAAAGAAAAAAAAAAATCATTTATCAGTTCCTAATAAATTTAACCCAACTCTTCCAGCTAAATTTCCAACAGGTCCAGGTTGACCCATTTGAGATTTGAAACTTTCTAAGAAATTTGAAATTTGTTCATAATCATTTTCATGATCATTTTCTTCGATTACATCTGATTTTTTCATTAAATTTTTTAATTCATTTTCCATGACTTCATCTAAATCATTTAAATCTACATCTGAATCTGAATCTGAATCATCTGAATTTGAATTTGGATGATTAAATTGTTTTCCAATCAAATCAGGTCCTTCATTTAATGATAATGGTCCACCTTTTTGTTTATGACGTTTAAGTTCTTTATCCATTTGAGTCATTAAACTTTCAAAACTATTCAAGTTAGGTTTAGTTTGGGTAGATGTCATATTTGATAGTTCAGGATCTATTGTAGGAGTAAAGTTAATAATTTTTCCTTTTCCCTTGAATGTAGTAGGTTGAGAGTCCACTAATTTGAATTTAGTTGAGTTTTTAACTTCTTCTCCTTCGTCATTCGAAAAATCTTTTTCGATTTCTGCTTCAAATTTATTAGTAATAGGTGGTACATAAGCTAATCCAAGCCCGCCGCCAAAATAAATAAACAAATAATCATGATGAGCGCGCACCCGAAAGAATACATATTTGAGAGAAGCAAAGATCCAGATATATAAAAAAAAGTAAGTGAATTCAAGAACGAACCTCCTCTTTGTCGACGACTGTCTAAAATTGATTGATATTGATCCTCACTCAAACCTAAAGCTTCACGAGCAAAGTTGAGGAATTCATCACGCTCTGAGTCCATATCTACATCTACTACTAAATTTGATTCCTTTCTTGGTTTTTTCTCATCACCTTGTTCTTCTAGTCCTTCATTATCATCATCACTCTCTTCGCAAGATGATTCATCATAAACTCCGTCGTATGATTCTTTGACCAAACCTTTCATTCCACGTTTTTTAGGTTTAGAATTAATAGAAGTAGAAACGGATGTAGAAGAGTTCGATTCTTGTTCGGATGAGTTTGGTGGTAGTGGGGTTATAGGTTTAAGCGTATGCGTAGCAGCGATCGGTTGAAGATTTACTTCGGTATTCGATGATAATAATGATGGTGAAGGTATTTGAACAACAGGATCTTTCTGGCCCCAATCAGCTTGATCAATTCCAGGTACTAAAGTTTCTAAACGTTTCCTGGACATTTCATCATCATAAGATTTTGGTTTAGTCCAATTAGGTAATTTAGAAGATGAAGCAAGTAGATCAGCACGAAGTTCTTCTTGCTCTGAATCCTCTTCAGTATCATCTTCATCTGAAGAATGTTCATCATCAGAATGTAAAGCTCCTTCAAGTCTACCTTCTCCTTCTACGAAATTTTCAACTCTTTCAGTAAATGATAATAATTTTTCAACATCACCTTTCATCATTCTTTCCTCTTCATCTGTAGGTTTAATATTATCTTCATTTATATTAAAATCTTGTTTTAATAGATTATTTAACATTTCATCATTGATATCTAACCAACTATCACTCTCAGATTCTATATCAGATTCAGTTTCAAAATTTGAATGATTTACTTCTTCTTCTTCACCACTTTTTAAATTATCTAGAATTTTAATTAAATTAGTTAATTCATTTTCGTTATTTTGATTATAATTATTATTTCTTTCAATTAAAAAGTTTTCTCTTGCTTTGATTTCTAATAAATTCCATTCTTGACTCCCTTCAAGTAAATCTTGAAAATAATTTAATTTTTTTAGTTTATTTAAATAATTTTGATAAATTTTAGGTTTAGGATTTATCGATAATTGATTGAAATTCAATAAATTTAAATTATTAAGATGATGATAAAATAAGATTTCAAAACCACATAGTAATTTCATACTTATCATTCTTCTTTTCAATTCTTTTGGATCATTTTGATTATTAAACCAATTAGATTTTATAAAAGGTTTAGGTGGATTGAAAATCATTTGATGATTTAATAATTGAGCATATAATGGTCTAGTTAAATGTAAAGCTTTCAATGAAAAGACACTTGTTCTTGTTGTTGTTGTTGTTGTTGTTGTTGAATTAGATTCAGGTAATGGGGTAGGATAAAATCTTGGCATTGTTTGACATACCTAAAAAAGATATTCAAAAAGCTTTCTTAAGAACTTAAAGCTTAACTAATAACATCATATCATCTCAAAAAAAAAGTAGTTAGATAGACGTACCTTAAGATCATCACGATCTTTTTCACAAAAAGCATTTATAGCTTCACCAATTAAACTAGGATTGAGTTTAAGTAATTTATAAAGATCTAAATGTAAATAAGTTTTTATATTAAATAAATGATTTTGAGTTAATTGTTCAGGATTGGAATTTTGTAATCTTTTATTAATTATATCATTTATACTTGAATTTGCAATTGTTGTGGTTAATGATTCATTACGCAAAATTGATAATGCATTTGAGATTGGTAATGGAGTATTTATATAATCTTTTGTTAATGGATGTTTTATTGGAATCAAATGTAATGAACCAGATTTAATCCAAACCTATAGTCATAACAAAATAATATAGATTAGTAAAAAAAAATGAAGAATAAAGAATTGTTATTATTATTTTGAACTTAACTCTACCTTGTGCTAACTCGGGTGTTAACCAATTAGGTAAATGATTAGCAGCTTCTATAATCAAAAATTCACCATCATCATCTGAAATTTGTATCAAAGTATTATTAAATTTTTGACTAATATTATATAAACACCAAACTAAGAACCATTCATCTTGAATTGAATTACCATATTTTAATTTACCACTTAAAAAATCAAAATTTTTAGATGGTTCAAATTTTGGTAATTTAGAATGATGCCAAATGAAGTTTGATTTGTTTTTGTTAAAATGAAAATAATTTGAAGTTGTAAACGATATAATTTGATTTTGAATTGATTCGATAGTTTGCTTTGATGGTTGGTTCAAATAGATTGTGAAATTAGTTTGACATGCAATAATTTCTTGTTGTTGCTGTTGTTCATCCATGCTTTTAAATTGTCTCCTTTGATTTGAATTCTTAGTTGGATTATTCGATTTTGTTGATGTGGTTTTTTGTTATTTTGATTTAAATCAAATTGGTCATCAAAATTTGATCGAGAAGTTTCCTGACCTGTCACTCAGATTTATGCTGAATGTCAAGACTTCCAAGCTTAGCATTGGGTGACTTTTGGTAGACATGCTTATATCACGTTCAAGCGAGGTGTTCAGGTTTTGTGATGATCGAATTAAAATGATAATCGCAATTTGAATTTACGAACCACCAAATCAGGTCAACTACCAAATCAACCATCAACCATCAAATCATGCCACGCTCTAGATCCATTTCTATCTCATCAAGTCCTGATCAACATCCTAAAAGAAAACGGTAAATTCATTTATTCATCATTCAATTCATCTGACATCTTTCTGACACACACACACTCTCTCTCTCTTTCTCTCTTTCTAGCTCACTCACCCCCGATGAACCAGATGATCCACCAGCAACTAGAACTCGATTATCACCTCCATCTCCACAAGAACAAATCATTCCATTAGAAAGAATAGACATACAAATACCAAGAATTCATGATGACGATCCAATTCGTAGAAAGGAAAGAGAAGAACAACTTAAAATTAGATTGGCTGAAAAAGAATTATTAGGTATAACCAAACCTAAAAATGATTTAAAGTTGGAAATGCAAAAAATGGCAGCTACTAGAGCTGGTGGTGCTTATATCCCTCCTGCCAAATGTATGTCCTTAAATTTTTACTTTCTACTTACAAAATATTGACATTTTTTTTTTCTCTCTTTTTTCTTATAGTAAGAGCTATGCAAGCTGAATTAGAATCTAATGACCCACAAAGCCCTGAGTACCAACGTATGAGATGGGACGCATTAAGAAAATCGATCAATGGTTTAATAAATAAAGTTAACGTAGGAAATATTAAATTCATAGTACCTGAGGTATTCAATCTTCCAAATCTCTATTCAAAAATTATATGACCATTTGTTTATCGAAACAAAAAAAAACTGATTTAATTTTGATTCTCCCTTTTTTGTCTCTTCCTAGCTATTTGGCGAAAACTTGATACGTGGACGCGGTTTATTTGTTAGATCAATCATGCGTGCACAAGCTTCTTCATTACCTTTTACACCTGTCTTTGCATCTTTAATTTCAATCATAAATACTAAATTACCAACTTTAGGTGAATTAGTCGTAATAAGAGTAGTAAGTCAATTTCGAAGAGCATATAGAAGGAATGATAAAATTACATGTATAGCCACTACACTTTTTATAGCTCAATTAGTTAATCAACAAGTTGCACATTATTTATTAGCATTTGAGATGATTATCTTATTATTAGAAAAACCTACAGATGATTCAGTTGAAATAGCTGTAGGTTTTACGAAACAAGTTGGAGCTTTCTTATCTGAAGTTGAACCTAAAGCTAATAATAGTGTTTATGAAAGATTTCGTTCAATCTTACATGAAGCTACAATTAGCAAAAGAGTTCAATATATGATTGAAGTCTTATTCCAAGTTAGAAAAGACAGATTTAAAGACAATCCTATAATTCCTGAAGGTTTAGATTTAGTTGAAGAAGATGACATTATTACCCATCCTATTCATTTAGATGATGATTTACAAGTTCAAGAAGGCTTAAGTAAGTTTATCTTATCTTTTGGTTATTTCATTACCGTTCCATCCAAAATATCTTAAGCTCTCTTTTTTTGCTTTTGGATCTTTGTGTACGGCGATCATTAGATGTGTTCAAATTCGATCCTGATTATCAAGATGGTGAAGAAAGATATACGGCCATGAAGAATGAGATCTTAGGTATCGATTCGGAATCAGGATCCAGTGGATCTGAAAGTGGAAGTGATGAGAGCAGTGATAGTGAAGAAGAAGAAGCTAATACTGGCATAGGTAATTTATTCTTTTTTTTTTCATTTCACATCGTTTAAACCTGTAACAGGCATAGAAAAAAAAACTGAACTAACTTTTCTCTTTTTGTACATTTAAAAACTAATGGTGTATAGTCAATGGAAAAGTGGTTATACACGATCACACAGGAACGAATTTAATAAATTTTAGAAGAAATGTTTATCTTACAATAATGTCATCATTAGATTATGAAGAAGCAGCACATAAATTATTAAAATCAAATATAGAAGAAGGATTAGAAATTGAATTAGTGAATATGATAGTAGAATGTTGTTCACAAGAAAGATCATATGCAAGATTTTATGGTTTATTAGGTGAAAGATTTTGTAAATTAAATCAAAGTTGGAATTTAACATTTGAAAAAAGTTTTAGAAATTATTATGAAACTATACATAGATTTGAAACTAATAGATTAAGAAATATCTCACGATTCTTTGGTCATTTATTTGCTCAAAATGCTTTAAGTTGGAATATATTTGAAATTTTAAAGATTAATGAAGATGAAACTACTTCATCTTCTAGAATTTTTATCAAAATTTTATTTCAAGAACTTAGTGAAGTTTTAGGTTTGAAGGAATTAGCTAATAGATTTAATGATCCTTCAATGAAAGTTTGGTTTAATGGTTTATTTCCCACTGATAATCCCAGAAATACTCGCTTTTCAATTAATTACTGTAATGCGCTGTTTCTTTATTTTTTGATTAATTGTTATCATTTTTTTTTTTTTTTGCACTGATTAACTTTTTTTTTACTTAGTCACGAGTATCGGATTAGGTATTTTGACGGAAGAAATGCGAGAACATTTGAAAAGAGCTCCACAGTAAATTATCTTGATTCATCTCGCTCACTACCTCTCTCGAAAGAATTTCTATCAAAGTCAATCAAACTCCTTACTGACGTCTTTATCTTTCAACCCCACACGTGATTTTTTTAATTAGGATGATTATGGCCAAAAGACGTGAATTGGAAGACGCCGAAAGTTCATCAGATATATCAAGTTCAGATTTGTCTACTAGTTCTAGTGATGATTCAGATTCAGATTTATCTAGCTCTAGTGAAGAAGAATCAGATTCTTCTAGTGATCAGTCTAATGATCGCTATAGAGGAAAATCTGATCGTCGTCGTACTCGTCGTGATTCTCCTTCTCCTGTTCGTCGTCGTACTCGTCATGATTCTCCGTCGCCTGTACGTCGAAGCACGCGTCGAAATTCCCCTTCGCCTCTTCGTCGAGCTTCGCGTCGAGATTCGCCTTCGCCCGTTCGCCGAAGCACACGTCGAGACTCTCCGTCGTCTGTACGTCGAAGCACGCGTCGAGAGTCCCCTTCGCCTGTTCGTCGAGCTTCGCGTCGAGACTCGCCTTCGCCCGTCCGCCGAAGCACACGTCGAGACTCTCCGTCACCTGTCCGTCGAATTTCGCGTCGCGACTCTCCGTCACCTGTACGCCGAACCACACGTCGTGATGACTCTCCATCACCGATTCGTCGACGCGATTCAGATGATCGACCTAGTCGTCGAAACCATGGCCGATATTCTGTCTCACCACCACCACGTAGTAGTCGAGACGATGGTAGTAGACGAGCAAGAGTTGAAGAGCCAAGAGAAGGAGACCGTCGAGGACCGGATCGATCGATAAGTCCAGATGATCGTGATCATCGTTCCGGACCCGAACAAATACGAATTAAAGGTCGCGCGAGGGATAAAGAAGTTGAAAGAGAGCGTAATCGACGAGTTCCTTCACCATATCGTACTCGTAATAGTAGACGAGATCATGAAAGAAGATCTGATGATTCACCACCTCGTAGGGAGCGAGTTCGAGATAGTTCACCAGTACTACCTGCTCAACCTCCGAGTCGAATGATGATTAATCCTGCTCGAGCAGCGATGATGGGAAGATGAATTTTTAATTGATGATCATTCAAGTTCTCAAGAAACAAGAAAAAAAGTGTGATGGATGAACTTATTATAATCAATTAGTAAAAAGAAAAAAGAGGGCAAATGTTTTTAAATGGGTAAGAGAAAATTTAGAATGCGAAAGCTTTGCAAGGTTAATTGAAGAAACAGATAATGAAAAAAAAAAAAAAAAAAATGTTTGTGTATAGTCTATATAAAGTGCAGCCTCTGCTTTAATTGTGGAAACAGAGAGAGAGAGAGAGAGAGTAGATGAACTTGGTAAGAGGAGAGAGCAGTACTAGACCAATCTTCCTCATTCATGCATGTGCACTATGGTTTAGACAGGATTAAACATGTTTTTGTATTGATTGATATCACCAAGTTTTGAGTTATACTCTGTAAGTCTTTGAGTAGGTTTGAGGTATTGTGTACCTGTGTAAGCGTTGAGATTGGAAAGAAGAAGAAAAAGAAAATTAAACGAACTTGTGTTTGTGCCCCATCTTGTAAATTAAGTGAGGTATTTCAAGAAATCACATATATAATATGTTTTTTTTAACATGATCTTTTTCAATGTACCATTGATAATATGAAAGAGAACCAAAAAAATGGATGTATATGATCTTTAACTCATGTAAGTAGATGTAATGTTGATAAGATTTTGTATGAATGATAATCCTCAATGATTTGATCTATCAGTTGAAGAATACTTGTGTCAATGATAAGAAATAGTTGGTTCCGAGAGAAAAAAAAAAGGAAAAAAAATAGGCGGGCCAGCTCGAAAGCCGGCCCGTCCGTTCAAGAGATTGTGCATCGGCTTACATCATGGACATAAACCCGCCAGCGATTTTGAGTGAAGCGAGTGGGTCGCTGTGCCATGCGCAAACTCACTGACGACAGCCAGGTATCCTTGATCACCCAGGGCTGCGAACGCAAGGTAAGTATGAAAAAGAGTGATGGTTTAAGGTATATATTGTGAACTTTTTCATTTACCCGGGTTCAAACCATGTCGGATTTGATTTGTAGTTTTTAAATATATTTGTTTTATTTTAAGAATCATATTTTGTGATTTCGAAAAGTTATAAAATATTTCAAACCTTAATTTTAAAAAAAATGTTCATATTCAGGTACTTCCCTGCAAAGGAAGTACTTAGGCCAGAGAACAGAGAAAAAAAAAAAAAAAAAAAAAAAAAAAAAAAAAAAAAAAAAAAACCTGTCCAAGCCGGTGGTAAATCATCATGACCTAAAATTTCATGAATCTGAGTGATGCTCAATGACATCAATGAATCTTCTAGGGCTGTGGTATCCAACTGAGAAAATTTTGAACATCTTAAGACCTTTGTGCGCTTGAGTGGACTATCTCTCTGAGTGTACACAGTAGCAAATCCATTTGGGTATTACACTGTAGTAAACTAAATGCACTAGTAAAAGCTGTATTTTGAGATGTGGGAGAACCGCTATTGGTATTCACCTTCACTGCCAGCAGAAACTGCTAGGACATGGTTGTTCTAGAAGTCCTAGGACCAGAGTTGTCCTAGATGTTCCTTGTTTGGACAAGGAAAAACTAGGACAAAGCCTGTCTGAGGTAGTCTAGGACAAGCTTGTCCTAGATGTCTTTGTTGGTAGTGCTTATTATAACTCCTATCTTTCAACGATAAAACCATGCATACTGGCTCCTTGGCACTTTCAAGCAACAATTGAACAAGGTTCATATTATCACACTCTTGTTGAATCCTGTCTTTGATCCTTTCCTTTGAAAATAAATAAATAATAATAATCAATCCACTACACTATTACATGCAGTTCCATCTTGAGATGTAACACCTCCTTACACATCTCAAAGCATGCTGTATGCCTCGAACCTGCCAAACTGTGACATCTATTTTACATGTCTAGTTTCCTTTTCACTTTCCCATGGGGTAGCTTCATGGAAAGCTTCCTCATCCAAGCTTTCCATTTTTTTCCTCATCAAATGTTGGAGTTCAATTGACAAAGAAAAGTAAAAAGGACAGCAACATTGAAATCCAGTCGACGAGACCAGCTGTAAAATACACACATACAATAGAAGATGGATAAAAAGACTAAATTTTCCCAAAGTGTGAGGACATGCCACACAAGTCAGCATGAAGAAGCACAGACCTCATAGACAAAACATATATATATATATAGTCAAAACATATTCGTACCAAGTCTCTTTCCCCATCTTGGGAAAGAGACTGTACGTATTCACCACTCCACTTATTTATTCCACTTTCTTTCTTTTCTCTCCTATCTTCAATTCCATGTCATGCGCTTAAGTTTTTTCTGAGAAAAGATGATTGACTGTGTTTCTGATTGATTAGTTTGCCACCCTAAGATGAATACTCACTTGTGTCCACCTTACCCTCTACTTTTCACTGACTGTACTTTGTACCAGGTACTTTTGTTTTTCCACTTGATCATTTTCTTTCCATCCCAACATATATTTCTCCTCAATTTGTGTTGTTAGATCAGCTCAACTTGAGAGTCAAGTTGGGACCACATACTCATTTGTGTATCACACACTCTTTCAGGTAATTGATTTTTAATTTGGGAATAAGACTTTTGCCACCCTAAGATCAATACTCACTTGTGTCCACTTGCTGTGCCTTGTACCAGGTCAGTTAAACTTGAGAGTCAAGTTAGGACCACATACTTATTCATGCATCACACACTCTATCAGTGTTCCAAAGCAGTTAGTCATTTTCATCAAACACTCTTCCATGCATAACTGTTTTGAAAAGCTTGCTGAATTTCTGCCCCAGGTGAGTCTTCTCATTTGTTTTCTCTGTTTTCCTCTCAAAAGCATGTCTTTCCTTGCAATCCAATCTTTCCTTTCTTTCTCATCAAAAATTCTTTCACAAATAACTGCTTCAGAGTGCTTGCTGACTTGCTGCCCCATGTCAGTGAAAGTGGATTACCTTGAGATTCCACTCTTTCTGACTCAAGTTGTTGAAAGTCCCTTCTGATCAAGAATATCTTCAGTATGAAATGTGTTGGATATTCTAATGGGAGGTATCCTTGGAGGCCTTTCCACAAATCCATGAAAATTCAAAACTTCTTGAATGGCCAATCTTGACCGAATTCAGGTGTCAAAGAACACTTCAGACACCAGCACTCAAGTCAATGGTACTAGCAGTGAGAAGTGCAAATCACTAATCTGGCCCTGCCTGAGAAAATTTATTTTGAGCAAGTTTACTTCTATGGTTTATTGTCTTCCAGAGTACTACAAAAGAGTTAGACATCATTAGGCTTCAAGCCAATGGTATTGTGTTTTCCTATTCCTTACTTTATGCATTGAATCTGGGCCTCAGGGGTTGAAACAAACAACCCAATGAAACCCATGTTCCATGGAGAAGAAGGGACAAGCGTGTCCCTAACAAGGCTATCAGGGGGGAGCTACGTTCAGGCTACCTCCTGGCTAGTAGTGAGTGGATTTCATGGCAATTTGTTGCCTTTTGTTCCTAGGAGAAACAACTAAAAGTCTATACTTGTGCCGCAAGTGTAAACTACAGTTAGTTGACTTCTAGAAGGAGGATTTGGTTATCGAAAGAAGTCTTCTTTATACCTCAGAGTATATTCCCTGGAGGACACCTTGACTTGTACTTGAGCCAACAACTACCTGCAGAGTTTTTATCCTGAATATAGTTAGTGAGGATGGTTAATCCTCCACTGGCTCCTTGGTCTATATTCTAGCTTTTAATTGTTCTACTCCTTGGTGAGACTTCTATACACCAAGGGATCCTGGACTGAGATAGTTAATCTCCTATGAGGTTGTTTTTTCAGAACTAAAGATGTCAAACTCAGGAAGTCTGGGGTAGTTCAGTTGATCTGTGATTGACTTTAGATTGTAGTGTGAGGAGAAGTTGAAGGGCTCAAACCCACCCTTGTTACTCATGTCCATTCAATATAAGTCACTGATCCATGTTCATCATGATGTCAGCTCATGAACATCAGTACAATTGTGAACTGTGCAGTGATACACAGGCATACAGTACACACCTTTCAGCGCATGGTGCATTGAGTGAAAAGAAAAGGAAGTTACTTTGCATAAAGGGAAGGCTCATGTGCTGGCTCCGGGTGAAAAATGAGAACAATCAGAGAACTAAAAAAGTTCTTCATTTGCTCTTGTCAACAAGTAACCTTGATATGGACAGGGTGCTATGTATTAAACCTATTCTTCCTGATTACTATACATGTACCTATCTAGTTTCAGTCTGTGGGACTGCCATGCAGTCCTCAGGGCTGAAAAAGGCAGGTATGTGCATTCACTCCTACCAATATTTTGTGTTTTTAATTATTTCCTCACCTCATTCAATTGAATTAATTACATGGTGGTCCAGATTTTTGAAAATAAAAACCAATCATCTTACTTTAAGGAAATACCTATCTTTGAAGTAGAACTACTAGCCTCAATCCTTGGGAAGAGAACAGGAAAAGGATGAAGCAGTTGAAAATTCAGTATAAGATATGTAGCAAAATTTGGGCTACAATAATGTTCATTTTTTATAAAAATCCCAGACAATGTTTCAAAGGCAAATAAGCCCCCCCCCCCCCCCCCCAAAAAAAAAAAAAAAAAGAAGTTATAATCACAGTGTCTGTAGAAAATGTGCACAAAGTACAGTGCTTACTGTCATTATTCAATCAATCAGCTTAGTCAGTAAGGGAAAAATAAGGAAAGATGATGAATAGACTACTGTAGCTAGAGAATTAGATACACAAGAGAAAGGATGAATTAGTTATATCACTAAGATGGACACATGAATGAAACATATCATTCCAATTCAACATCAGTAGTGAAATGTACCCTAGACCTCAACCCATCAGAAATTATCAAAGACCACTTGTATATATAAGGGCAGCTTACACATACATGTAAATTGTTTTCCCCATCTTGGGACAGAGATTGTACATAACAAATACTTCACTGACTTTTCCATATTTCAATTCTTTATCAATGATTCTTCTGTCAATTTTTGTCTCATATTAATGTTAAACTTGTAAGTCAATACACCCAACAGCACATAGAAAGATATGAGTGAGCAACAAGATAATGTGTTGTTTGTGTGGTTGAAGTCAATGAAGAAAATTCAACCACAGTGTAGACAAACAGGGTTATATATATAGACAGCAAGAGAGATAACATAATAAATAACTGAGGAGCATAAATTTATATTTGTCATTGTTAAAAAAGGCAACACATCAAATAACATGAAAATATGAAATACAAGAGAAAACAGGAATTGGAAATGGTACAGGTGGTGATAGTATTCCCAACAAAACTGCTTTCTTATCAGTTGTTTATCAGTTCCTAAAGATCAGCACCCACTCATGTGCCTCTGTCCCCCTCTCTATTGCATATCCCCTGCTGTACCTTATGAAAGGTCAGCCTATTTTTGATAGACAGGCTATGTCCACCCCACACTTACATAGACCTCTCTCACTTTATCAGATCACTTGCATTACATATCCTTCACACCCATACTCCAAGAAATTCCCAATGTTCTCACTGATAACTTACCTTTGTGACACAAAGGGGTTTCTGTTGATGCTGGTTGTTGTGCAAACTTTCTCCAAACACTACAAATAACCCACATCTCTATTCACCCTCCTGCATTACAAGTAATTTGTTTCTAAGGGCAGGTTTTTGTGTGGGTGGGCTTCAAGGAGAAGAGATTTTTTTGAGTTTGATGAGGATCTCTTTTAAGCTCAAAGTGAAAAAAGAGACAGACAACTGACAACATGGGACCAGATACCAAATTACACAGCTGCAAAAAAAAAAAAAAAAGAAAGAAAGAAAAAAGAAAAAAGAAATCTACCAGAAAACAATAACATTCTTTAGCCACTGAATCAATTGAGAGAATTCGGATGAGAATTAGAGTGTTCACCAGGAAAAGCTTGATTTCAATTGAGTCAAAGTAGATATCCAGGCTCAGAATGTGAGAGAGATTTTGGACCCAATATAGCACTTGGATAGACCACAGTTCAACAAATACAAAAATTAAAACTTGACACACACTAGAAAAAATATTGAGCAAGAACAAGAAATCAAAAATTGGCACAAACTACTGGAAGTTATTCATCCTAGTCTGGTCAAAACCACTATAACAAGTATGAGTCTTTTGGGGATCACTGGTGTATAGTTGGTGGGACTGTAATTAGGGCTTTTAAATTAATTGGTTAGTGAATTGCCTGTTTGGGAAATGGGAATGGGATCTTTTTGTTTGTAGTGAATGCAATGAGGGTTAGGCTGTCTTGAAGATAGGGAGTGAACAAGACTTGGTGTTATTTTATATTTTAGGTCTGTTCCCTCCTTTCTGATTCTTTCCCTCACCAAAAACAATTAGTCAGTCTTTCATTATGTCTTTTCTTTGATCTTTTACATACTCACATTCTTCTCTACATCTCTACATCTTTGTCTTTCTCAACTCTACTTCTCAGTTGTCTTTTTCATGTCTCTTCTCACCTCTATAAATTTGTTCCATTCTCAGCTTTGTGAAAAGTTCTTTCCCAACCTTAGACTGTACTATTACCTGTGCCGTGAGGTCCATTGGTAGTTTCTGTCACATTTCTTATTCTTCTACTTTCTTTCTCACACCTTGTCCATTACTGTGTGGTTAGGAGTGTGTTTTTTCTCTGTGGTCTTTTATCAAGCCTGTTCCCTTGATCTGACCTTCCCTTCTGGTTTCATTACCAACAAGGATTCCTTGGATTGGAAAATACAAGGTGTTCTTGGTTGGAGATTGCCTGAGGCCATATGTTTGAGGCATTCATCCAAGGATTTTTTTTTTTTTTTT
>MU167260.1:247167-258555 GCA_015951145.1 Cronartium quercuum f. sp. fusiforme G11 | reverse complement strand
CAACTGGGAAAAAGTGATGTGTGATCTCAAACGGTCAAGTCAAGACTGCAAACATTGCAAAGAAGGCCAAGAATTATATTCCTCCCAAAAATGATTCATCCACATCTCATCACAGCTATGATCTCACCTTCAAGACAGAAGTACTTGCCTGGCATCATCAAGGCTGAAAGATTCAGTGTGAAACAGCATGCCACTTCAACATCAAACAGTCAACAATCAGCTGGTGGCTCAAGGACAAAGACAAGATCCAGAAGAACTCACATATCAATGGAGGTGCCATTCATAAATAATGCATGACACAATATCCTGAACTCAAGCAAGCACTGTATCACTGGGTGATCAAGGCCCAGGAGCGTGATCTCCCAGTCAATGATGAGATGATACAAATGAAGGCTCACCATTTCTCTGCCATCCTTGGAATCGGAATGAAATTCTCTGATGGATGGATGACCAAATTCAAGAAACGTTACAACATTCACAAAGTCACCCTCCATGGCAAAGCTTCATCAGTGAACCCAGACGATGATGTGGCATCTGCACATGCTCAGCTCCTGGAGATAACGAAGGATTACGAGCCTCACAACATTTATACTGCTGATGAATCTGGCCTATGTTATTGGTAAGTCCTCCTTTCCTTCTCCTCCTCCCAATTGACTTTTGATTTGATCTTGAGCTTCATTCTTTTTTTTTCTTAGCATGCCACCAAATAAGGTGTTAGCAACTGAACAGAAAGCTGGTGTGAAAGGTGATAAGTCTTGAATCACATACCTCCTTTGTGCAAATGCTGATGGGACCCACAAGCTCGATCCTTTGGTAATTGGGAGTTCAGCCAAGCCGAAATCTTTCAGAGGCAAGCCAGCTCACTACTACGGTTTTCAATACACTTCCAACAAAAACACCTGGATGACTGGACAGATATTTGGTGATTGGCTGCAAAAACTCGACCACGACTTTCACAAAGAAGGCCGAAAGATATTACTTTTGCTTGACAACTTTCCCGGTCACAAAGCACCTGTCAAAACCCTCAACTTGACAAATATAGATGTATATTTCATTCTTCCCAACCTTACCAGCCATCTTCAGCCCTGTGATGCTGGGATTATAGCCGCCTGGAAAGCTCACTACCGACGTGACACAATCTCCCTGGTCATTTCAAAATACGAAGAAAATCCACAGATGTCAGCTAAGGAAGTCTACCACCTTCCACTCCTTGATGCCATGCAAATGGCCGATTTATCCTGGAAACACGTCTCTTGCAAGACAGTTTTGAATTGCTGGAAACACACACGAATCATTGCTGCACTCAACCAACAGCCTCCTTCCTCTTCTACCCCAGCCGATCACAATTTAGCTTCCGATCCCGAGCTTCAAACTGTAATCGATGAAGCTTCGATCGTTCTCAAGAACCTCAAGTGGTGCAAAGGCCTAGATGAAAGTCGTTCTGAAGTCCGAATGAGTATTCAAACCCTCTTGAATCCCAAGATTGAACGCGACTCACCTGACAGCAATACACCAATGCCAACCGACACCGAAATCATCCAAGCTACCACAACCGAGTCCGATCCAGACACTTTTGAAGAACCCAAAGATGGACTCGAGGACTTTGGTGATGTCACTCGTACACCGATTTCTATGACTGAGATTTCTATCGTCGTTGACAACATTATACATGCTCTCAACCGACGGCCTCGAGATGCTGACGAGCCAGAGTGGAGCTCTCACATCAAAGCTCTACACGGTCTTCTCAATGACATCAACCAAGTCCACTTCCATTTACTCAAGCAGAAGTGCCTCACTGATTTTTTTTTACCCCCGAAATTTTCAATGAACCTTCATGAGATATGCTTTTGTGCTTTTTTTTTTTTTGTCAACCTTGAAACCTTTTTAAGCCCCACTTGTCATCTCTATTCCTACCTATTCCAATTAAAAAAAAAAACTGACTGATATCGAAGCTATCCAAATGTGAGCATAGGGGTTTTTTTTTTCTCAAGTGCGGTTTTGTATTACGTAACACACCAGATGAGAGACCACTACATGACACAATTCAACTGCAATGTCAGAAAACAGTACTCTACGGCAAGGTTTCCCTCGGTGGGGATATTTTTAAAATATCCCCCAGAATATTCTTACAATATCCTGTCCGCCTATGCGAGGGGACATCCGCCCAAATATTTAGATTGGAAATACCCCCGGAATCTTTTTGATTCTGGAGGTCCCTGGGACATTTCAGTAATGTCCACAGGATCTCATGTATCAAAATATCCTCAGGATATTGTGTAGAGCGCCTCGCTCGAGCCCGAGGATATCCCCTGTGCCTCCTTTCAATGCGGCCGAACTAATCGAGCACTCGGTTGCGAGCAAGAGAGTGGTCTTAGGGACTGTTCAAAAAGCTCTGGTGGCAATGCAAACCAAGGCTTAGCTCGATCATGATCTAACAGATCGAGCTCAGTGTGATAAAGTGTTGTGCAGCATTTTGCACTATTTCTCTCTAACGGTTTCATATGGTGAGATCCACCAGAAAGAACCTTTCACTTATTTCATCTTGTATATACACTAGAGCTTTAACTACAGCCAGAAATTGGTGAAGTACACAATCGCATCTAAAATTGCAAGAGCATGAATTCAGTCACCTCCCAACGGATATTATCAGGGATTCTATCACTTACAAATGATAATACCATAACGGTTGATTGAGTGAGTTTCTCAAGTCGATTGACTGGAAGAGGAGGTCAGATAGATGAAATACGGTGCCGATTGAAATGTTGTGTGGAGCCGTGAAAAGTCGCTTGGTGAATGGCATTGGGTGAGGTCAGGTGAGGTGAGGTGGCTGGATGAACAGGACTCTGGACTTGGCAGTTTTCAAGCCGAGAGGAATTTGTAATTGGGAGCTGGTTGAGGGTGGCAAATGGGCGACGTTGCCAGGATGTCACCAGTTGGTAAAGTTGGTCGGATATTGGGACTTTGAAATATTTCACAAGGGAATATGAGAACCTCCCTGGGAGGTCCCGAACATCCTCGCAAGACGTCCTCGGTGAAGAAGCTTCCGCAGAGGTTTGCGAAAGGTCACGGGACTATTTTCGACCCCGAAACATCCGCAGGCTCTTCGATCGAGCTCCCCGGGATGTTTCAGGGTGGGGAAGTCCCTGGGATGTGTCCCAAACCTCGCGGGGTTGTACCCAAGGAGGATATTTTAAAAATATCCCCACCGAGGGAAACCTTGCCGTAGTGTAGACTTGTCGACAGAGAGAGGTTTGTGACATGGGAAAAAGAGAATCTATTGAAATCCACTTTTGAAAACATCCTGCTACGATCACATTATGCTTACATGCTTATTTCGAAGTGATGCATCGCACGATATAAGGGTCACAAAAATTCAACCTAAAAGGTTGCTTATAGCGAGCGTAGACTGTAGATGGTCGCTCAAAGTTCCAGCCAATGCTGAGCGTGAGCGATCTGTTTTAGCGCAGGCCCCCCCAAAAAAATCAGCGTCCAACCGACGGTGTGAGTCACTCTGTACGCCACTACAACTCTAATGATATATCTGCGCCTTAGAGCATCTCCCGCGAGAGCCTAAAGCCATCCAGACCTGTTTTGATCCCCATCTCCCTTTCCTCAGTTTTGCTTGACTCCCTCTACCGCTCAAAACTCTTACACCTTGACATTTCTTCCACGCACCAATACATGTTGGCTGCAGTTATAGTATAGTAAATGGCTGTGGAAATGGAAGCCACACTGTACCTCACACGCTTTAAAAAGCAATTTCTATAAGCTGCACGTTTACATTGTCGGGTTGAGATGCCCTCAGAATCTTGAATTCAACATTTGGTGTGAGGTTTGAAAACCTGTAAGTAAATGCACTCAAAATGATTATTATTATTTTTTGAAACAAAAAAAAAAAAAAATTAAAAAAAATTCTTCAACTTTCTTTTACCATTAGAGCATCGGCAATAATACGCCTCTATGTTTGTTTGTTTGTTTGTTTGTTTTTTTTTTTTTTTTTTTTTTTTTTTTTTTTTTTTTTGGCAAACCTCTAAAATATGAGATTTTAGTGATCGAGCTGTGGATTTCCTTGTTCACCACTGCGGATGTAAACCTACAGCGTCAAAAAAACTGATTGTTTACAGTATAGCTTCCAGATGTCAAGGTACGAGAGTTCTGGGGTGGCGGAGAAGTCAAACAAAATTGAGAGAAGGGCATGGGGGATCAAATAGGATTGGACGGTACTATAACATCTCGGAGATAGAGGCCTATAACAGCATCTGTAAGATACCATAACTTGAAATTGTAGACTTATCTTACAGCATTGGCCGAACACTGGTGAAAATCATCTCGTCCAAAATTTAATATAAAAAAAAAAAAAAAAAATTGTCTGAGGAGAAAATATTTGTAAATGAATGTGTAAAGTGAAATAGAAAGTATAAACAAGAAACTTTGACATTGGGAAACTTGGTGACTTGAGGTAAGTATGTAACTCTTTCTTAGGCTTGTTTTTTTTTTTTTTTTTTTTTTTTTTCAAGCTCAGTGTCATAAGTAAGTATCTTTGTCAGTGCGACAATTGATTGGTGTGGATATGTCGCCGGAGTATTTAAAATTTTTTGCTTGCGTTGTGGAAGTTGACTCGTATCTTGTCCAAATAGCCCGTTGGTGGTTGGAGTATTGTCGGTAGTGTACTAACTACTATAGATTGAGCGTAGCAAAAAAAAAAAAAATGTAGACTTATAGCGTTACTTACAGCATTGGTTGAACACCGATTTTAGGGGCCTTTCGCTATAATTATGGCTCACGCTCTGGGTTTCTTTTATGTAACAGATAAGTACCCTACCTAACTATTTCTGATTTTTGTGGGTCTCCAACTTGTAAAAGTCGTGATTGGGTGATTCTTCAACAGACTCTAGCTTTACCAATCTTTGAAGAGTGTTGTGTATTTGCCCTATCGTCAGTTTTGATTTTTGAAATATGTATATAAATTAATACTGTTCATCGTACATTCATACCATTCTCTGTAATTCCACTTATTCTCCACTTGTTTGCCAAACTTTCCAAATTTAAAAACATTCACCCACGTCAACGCCCAATGAGACCCTTCATGGCGAATGAAGTGAGTTGTTACAGTATAGGGGATCTCCGTACGGAAAGGAGTCCTTAGGAAGGTCAAGTGCTCTTCTCTGCTGGACTTGTTCAAAAATCTCATGTGTTGTATGTATGGTTTTGTTTATTTGTTTGTTTGTTTGGTTGGTTGGTTGTTTTTTAAGTGCTTTTGATTTCACATGATTGAATTGAGCTGCAGGTTGTGTTGTGAATCAGCGCCAGGCCTAATCCTCTTTGGGCACGACTGCGGCACAGCTACTATATGATCTCGGTGGCCGGACAGTCATCCTGTTGGTCCGTACCATCCTTCGCATTCTGGACATATTCCGCCGAGTATCATCCGTATAGGTTGGTGGTGTCAGAACTTCATTATCTATAGAAGCAGATTGACTCTCAAATGGCGGCTACAGACAGCAAGAAGTGATGTATCACCTTGATGGAATTGCATCTGATTGCATTCGAAGTCTGGTACGGTCGTATTTCATCCATCGGTTGACTGAAACAAAGACAGAATTGGTATACCTGTTATCTAGAGAGTCAAGCTTGTCAAGGTTATATAATAAACATAGTTCGAGATGACTTGCTGTCTATCCAACCTGAGTTCCTGACCCACTGTGTGAACGCTTGCCGTTTAAGTGTAGGTGCTGGTGCCAAAGTTGTAGCCGAGCGGTCAAAGGACTCTTACTTACTTTATCCAAAAACGCGTTCTCCTTCTCAAAGTTTAGATTTTGTGAGATGAGTACTGTGGTCCTGTTCAACTTTATCACCCCCCACCCCCTTAGCCACTGTGGTTTGGTTTTGAACAAGAAAGCTGAAACTTTTTGTAAGTCACTGAGCCCCAATCAGACAGACAGACAGACAGACAGACAGACTGACAGACTGACAGACTGACAGACTGACAGGGTACATACTTACTTGTGAGTAACAATATGTATATCCTCCCCCCCCCTTCCCTCTTCAATTTTCTGTCTGCCCACTTGTACATACTTACTTAAATATGATGTACAACTTACTTAAATACCGCCCTCTCTTTGCCGCTGGTCTGGATTGGTAGAGGTTGTGTTAGAATCTACCAAACATACTGTATCATATTCATGCACTGGCTGAGGATGAGATTGTCTATGGATCATCAGTTTGTATACCCATCGTGGACCGTGTGAGATGATTTATACCAGCTTTGGATTCATCAACCTGGGTCGTTCTAAAATCTTACTTACTTACCGTCGTTGCCTAGAGTGCTCTGATTAAGTAGAATTGAGCTTATGACGCTGGCACACAGACTGTAAGTTTCCAGCCCATTTTTGAACTTGACTCCTACTCACTACTCACTACTCACTACTCACACTCAGCTCAGCTCGTTGAGATTGAGATTGAGATTGAGATTGAGATTAAATGTTTGTTTATAAATCTTCTCTCCTTCTTGGTCTGCTTTCTGCTTTTCCTCATTCTCATTCTCATTTAACAACCTCTTTTTCTAACTAGATAATCTACTTACTATTTATTATATCACTAATCTTTCATCCTCCTCAACCTTAAACTACCTCCATTAATCACTTCAAACTCAACCCTACACCGCCTCTTGTACAAAAACATATCAAGCCAAGCGCTCATTCGGAACTTGTCCACACCGCTGCGCATCATACATTAGCTTCTCAAGCCATTTTCAACCAAACTTACCTGTCAGTGTTCTCACCTCTCATATTTTCCTTTGTTTTATAAATCTTGAATAATATTTATCCCGGACTAGTTTCACTGACAAAAATCAATTTTGCTTTGGCTCCTAAAATCCGATGCCCGACCTCTTTTTTTGCTTACGCGCTGCGCTCTCTCATTAACGTTGATTGACTCCTCTGAACGTTTTTCCTTAAACTTCTCTTGGCTGGCCTTGCACTTTCTTTCCGCCTCCTCCTGACTTTTGTTGACCGTTTTTTTTCTTTTTCTTTTTTCTTTTTTTTTTTTGAATCCTCATCCATCGCTTCACATGGTTCAATTCGACCGATTCCACCTTCTCATCTGCTTGTTCTCGACTGATCTTCTTCTTGTTCATTCAGCTTGATTCTTCTCTCAGCGTCCCTGTAGACTTTTTGGTTACTTTCCAGGTTAGTGGTCTCATCGACTTTTGACTCACCCGCTCTCAAACTTACCCTGGCTGGTTGATTCATCGTCCCAGCTTCAGATTTCTCAAACACGAGGAAGTCTTCATTCATAAATTCAAAACCCACTCATCGTCCTTCTTCCGAATCATGCTTGACATTCTCCTCCCTCGTCCAGCTCCAACCACTCGGCTCGTCTTTCTCTTCCTTCTTCTTTCCTTCTTCTTCTTCTTCTCTTCTTCTCTTGCCCAACTCACCAACAACGCCATCACACCCGCTACAACTCCTACACCGCTCACAACCCCCACTCCGGCTACAAATCTCTCACACTCTGTAAGCGCTCGGCCACCCACGTCCACCGGTACACTCCACGCCACCCAATCTTCACCCACAACCCTCGTCCCCACGACTGCTTCCACCTCTACTTCCTCCGCCCCCGCCGCCGCCGCCACCACTGCTACATCTTCTCCCATGCCGACGCTCAACGACCAGGATCGGCTTGTCTTACACACCCACCTCACTGCCCCTTTTGGAATTCTGGGTGCGCTCCTCATTCTCTCCGGCACGCCGATGGCCTTTTGGGGCGGCCGGAACCGATGGTCAGTCCAGTTCTTCTATAGTATGACTTTTCTCCTGATGATATCATACCATACAAACATTCTCTACGTACACCCCCTCGCTTCTCTTCCATTCCTATCTCGCCTCTAATTTTTTTTTTTTTCTCTTTTCCTCTCTCTGATTTGCTTGCTGATCATACACTACTTATGACCTCCAACATTTGGCTATATCATCATCATCAGGTCTAGTTATTTCTTGACGGGGGCCTATGTGGCTGCGATTGTGGTCATGGTTCCGATCCTCAGGTTCGGGGTGATTGATCAAGACCCACATCCGACCAATGTGGTTGGTACTCTTCTCATCAGAAAACTGAACAAAGCTATCGGTTACTGATCCTCTCCTGCTTTTTCTAGGTTCAGGGTATGTTTATCTTGGCTTGTGTAGTCGCTGCCCTTGCGGCCGGTGGAGTGTCGGTGATCTTCTGGAAAGGGACGCGCTATCTGGTCGGGTATGTCGATCGGTTCTTCTCGTATCTTCTCACTGCATCAATCTTCCAAACTAAACTTCCGAAACCGATCAAACAGTGCCGCCGGCGGTTTCGTCCTCTCCCTCTTCATCCTCTCCCTTCGTAACAATGTTCTCATCCGGCCTCCCGGCCTCCGCTGGATCGTCATCATCGCTACCACCACCATCGGATTTGTGTTCGCTACCATCCCTCAGATTTCGCTCTATGTGACGGTGGTCTCGACGGCAATCATGGGCTCCGCTGCGGTGATGATCGGAGTCGACTGTTTCACATCCGGAGGTCTCAAAGAGTATTGGATATACATCCTTGGCTTCGGTCAGATCTTCCCCGCTCTCAATGGCTACTTTCCACTCACTATCACCATGCAGGGTACGTGACAGGCCATGTCTATTCTTTTACTTTTAAACAATCTTGACGTTTCAGTTGCTCATTCAAAAACTTTTGCCCATTACTTGCTAGCTGAATTGGGAGTCATGGCGGGCCTTTGTCTTATGGGGGCAGCCGTCCAATGGCGACTATTGGAAGTCATCCATCAAAAGGTGCGCATCCTTCGCCAAATGGACCGTGAGCGAGCCATGGTCGAAGAAGCAGCAGCCTACCGTCAGTCGATGGCCCTCGATGCCGACCTATCGACCTGGGAGAAGCGCTACGGCCCCGATGCCGACGGAGACGAATCTACCGCCTTTGCCCCCTCCCCTAGACCTCATCTTCACAACCGCAAGTCCTCTCAGCTCTCACTCATCCCCAATACGACACCCCCACCGGCTGCTTTCAGTCCTCGTCCCCGCCCGTTCTTGCCCGGAATCGAATCTGGCACTGGTATCGCCGCTTCTATGGGTATGGCTGACGGCTTGCGCTCGCCTCAGCCTTCTGATGGCCTCCTCTCGTCGAATTCTCTAGCCTCGCCCCGCTCACCGGTTTTTATTCAAGAGCAACCCCAATTGGTTACTCAGCAGCGGGAGGCACTCGAGGAGATTGAGGCTAAGATGCGCACACTCGAAGAGGTGCGCCAAATGAGAGTCTCAGTGGAGAAGCTCCGGTTCGAGCTCTCGAACAGCTCACCACCCGCCATCGCCGATTCAACGCCTTCGAAGCCCTCCAACCCGACTTGGAGTGAGGCTCCGCGAACTTCACCGAATGCACCAGTGGTATTCAACGAAAACCAAACAAATACTTCTGGACCTGCGCCAATATTGAGACCACGACAGAGTATGCCGATTGACGGCCTCCGACGCCAATCACTTGCCACCGGGTCCCCGATTGACTATGAGCGCTACGGCGCTGAGCGACGCGTAGGCCGCCCTCCAGGGGCTCCGATGAACTGGACAAAACGAATGACAATGGTTGATCTTCGCGACCCTGCGGATGCATCCGGGCGCCCTCTTCCGCTCGAGGACCTGGACCGACTGCGCGGTATGACTCAAGTGGGCCCAAGCCGATTGATCACGGCTGGCGAGCCTCAGAAGCGACCAGATCCGGTGAAGCGACGTAGTCGGGTGATGACTATTGAAGAACTTGATATTCGGCACAAGGAGGCTATCAAAAGGCTACAAGGACCCACAACTGAGCGAATGGCGCGCGCGATCACGGACACTAAGACAGGCTCAGGTCAACGTCCGAGAAGACCTTCGAATCAGATGGTGAGTGTTGATCAGCCGAAGGAGAATGAGAGGGTGAAGACAAAACTGACTGATGAAATGTTATAGCCCCACGATGGCAACCGGAGCACTAGTTTCGAGGAGCGCAAGCATCAGCGCACCGCAAGCTATGCAGCAGTATATGATGACCCTCGGAATGGGTTAACGTCGCCACCGATCGCTTCCACTCGATTTCCTTCGACCTCATCCCCATTTGCGCCCGGGGTGCTGACCACGCCCGGGGCCACGAAAAAGGATAAAGCCAGCTGGCTGGACTATTGATTGGTCCTTGGCCAGTGACGACTAAGACTTTTTAAACATTTTTTGATCTATCTTCCTATCTATAGAACCCCACCGGTTCTTCGTTCGGATCTTGATATCCTACTGTGCTATAAATCCATTTATGATGTAATGACGTTCACCTTGACGTAAACTTCTAGAAGTGTCTTTTTCTTTTTTATCTTACATTCTGCTTATCTTGACGCCTTCCACAATGACTATAGATATTATCATAAACCATTTCATCAGCTTTCAAATGTTTCTAACAGTTTAACATTCCTCTTTGCTCGCATTGCAAAATGTAGTGTGACCTTCTTATAATGTTTTGTATTTTTTAGAACAGTTTTTTTTCTTTTTCACACTTTTTCCGCTAAGGCCTGATTGAATGAATTTATATTTATCATTAACCACCAATTTGTTTTAATATTTATGTCGATACTCTCTTATTCCTCAATCATTTTTCATCTTGGATACAATACGGTAGTTCTACTAGCTCTACCTTAGAGCCGAAAGAGATCACCGTTTGAATAGTGACCCAACTAGGATGAGCTGATACTGTTGAGAGAATTATGTGCTAAATACCAACAAAGGTACGACTAGCCGTAGATGATAGCGTATACTAGGGGATAGCGCTGCAAAAAGTCAGCTACGGTGGTACGTGATCTCCCTTCTTTAAAGTTTGACCTACACTTATAGATGGTAACACTGAGACAACTGTACACTATGTACCGTGACCTTGACCAGCCATCAAAGAGAGATGGGGTCGCAGAGTGACTGATAGAGAGGTGAGAAGCACACAACTGAAGTGATACAATGAAGTGGTTAACACATGTAGGGAGGGGGGGAAGGACCTTGAAGAAGATAACCTCGATTGTGTCTTAGTATACTATACTATACTATACCACTACTATTTATATCTGATCAGTAAGTATTACATCACATTTCATAAACGGCTCAGAGTCAAGATCAAGTTGAGGGCAAAGCTTGTGGTTATTACGAAAACCCAGTTTGAATGAATGCTGTATGAGTGTGTGTGTGTGAGAGAGAGAGAGAGGAAGGGTGTCTCAGACAGTGGATATTGAAGATTTAGAACCTGAAATTGTATTTAAAAAAAATAAATAAATAAATAAATAAATAAATAAATAAATAAATAAATAAATAAATAAATAAATAAATAAATAAATAAATAAATAAATAAATAAATAAA
>MU167260.1:220809-247067 GCA_015951145.1 Cronartium quercuum f. sp. fusiforme G11 | reverse complement strand
ATAAATAAATAAATAAATAAATAAATAAATAAATAAATAAATAAATAAATAAATAAATAAATAAATAAATAAATAAATAAATAAATAAATAAATAGAGATATCCTCCACTCTCCACCCTCCACCCTCCACCACCCTAAAGCTTTGTTGATGAGCAAAGTTAGAGAGACTTTTTTTTTTTTTTTTTTTTTTTTTTTTTTTTTTTGACTGGCTGATGCGAATTAATCTTCAATTTCACAATAGGCTGTCAAGATCTAAAATTTGCATACCACAATATTCAAGAAGACATGTATTTATTTTACAGAATCAGGCACACCACCTGTCCTCTCAAAAATATCCAAAAATTTCTTCTGCAAGATCTTCCAGAAAACTTCCCACCTCATGTGAGTTTATTTTCTCCTGAGTCTATTTTTTTCCCATTTTCCCATTTTTTTATTGTTTTTCTTCCTAATAGGGAGGCTGTTGAAGCTAAGCAATCTCAAAAGCTACCTACATATCTCTTAAAATCCCATGCAGGAAGTCCTTACAACTCTTCCACCAATTATAACTTGAGTGAACGAGAATTTCGTACTTATATATGTTGATCAAATCTTTCATTTTTAATCTTTCAATTTTTCTGCTCTAAAGCCTTGACAATTACACAGCAAACCAAAATGTATACTTTCTTCTTCTCCTTCTTTTTTTTTTTTTTTTTACGAACAATCACATGTAACTTTGTTGGTATGTATTGTGTGTCAAGACCTTCAGGGAACATTGGGAATAAGTGTCATGCTTGATTACTTTCTTTGGGAATAATTTCACCAAACTTGAGCTCGTTGTTTCTGGAATAAGTCCTCAGGACTTGCGCATTGAGATTTCTCATTTCTGGAATAGGTCTATAGGACCTGCGCTATGTGTTGTTTTTCTGGAATAAGTCTAAAAGACTTGCGCATTGGGTTGTCTCATCTCTGGAATAGGACCGCAGGACTTGCGTACTTCAATTTATCTTTTTCTGGGAATAGGACCGCAAGGCTTGAGCTTAAGAATTGTCTATTTGGGAATAAGCACGAGCTGCTTGACGATTATAAGTACTGTCTCTTGTTGGACGACAGATTCCTTTTCCCCCATCCGATCAAGGAATCTGTAGGTCATTTCTTTTTCTTCTCTTAACTTTCTCAATCTTAAAGTTTTCTCTAACCACTCTCTCAACTCTTTGCTACAGTACTTTTATCATCTCTTCACTTCTCATCACTCCGATCCCGGTTGCTTCCTGCACAGGTCTGTCTCTCTTCAGCTCCTTGTAGCACTCTCAGGCTCTATAGCCTTTCGAGCACTTCTTGTTACTTGACCTGATAACCCCAGGTCCCTCACTTCAACGCTCGAACCCTTGTTTTCTTTCAAACTTTGATGAAAGAAGTGGTTTTACTGTGCTGTGAAAATAAAAGAAAAACAAAACCCTTGAAAAATAGTCCGCTGATGATATCTTTGGATGACTGTTGACAAGAGGACCCGAAAATTGTGTTGGCATCCGAATCGAATAAGTTTTGTGACTTGGCAATATTTTTGTAGAAAAAAGACTCGGTCTCTTATATTTTGTGACTAGCCACCATACCCTACTTTATCAGGTACCTAGAGGATAGTATAACGGTAGTTCACTAACAGGGGTTCTCCTGTCCTGTTAGTGTGACTGGCCTTGCTATGGTGAGCCACGCACTGCCATAGCTGCGTTTTGTCCAGGTACTTTATACTACAGGGTCAAAAGTGCTGCAGGAGGGAGTTTCCTGTAGCCCACATAGTGTAGCTGGCCTTTTATCTGATACTCTAGACAATCATGTAGCTGATCAGCAAAACTCTTTTTATAACCAGGCTATGAGTAGTGTAGCTGAATCAGTGTTGCTGGCTCCCTCAAGTCATGAATATTATCATCAAGTTCAAAGTGGCTCAAACTTAACTCTAAGCGTGATGGCTTCATCCAGCAAACCCTTGACTAAAGGCACCATCAGTAAAGAGGATGATCTGGGCATTTCCACTGTGACACAACTGATGAATTAATATGATTTGAAGGCAATGTTTTTGCAGACATGGATCCTATTGATCCCAATCTGTATGTAGAGGAGACTGGTCATAATTCTGAATTGTTCATTTTTTGTGATTTTGAGAAGACCATATCATGTTTCGCATTGAACAAGTCTAGTGTTGTTACTACAATTGCCTCTTCTCTTCCCCATACATGTGCTACCTTGTACTCTGACCAACCTCATAGTAATTTGAGTGTACATTTTTTATGGGTGGGGGAAACTGATCATAATATCATACCTTCCTGGATTACCTTGAGCCATGGGGCATTTGAGGAAAATTCAGGTGAAATCCCATCAAAATTGCAGTAGCAAGACAGCTGTAGTGTAGCCCTTGGTGAAAGTCTTCTTTATTGGGAGACCTTCAAGGGCCAATGGATGAGGACTATTTGAAAATGATGATGAATCAAGTGTGTAGTCACAAGTGTGTGTGATGCAGGGGCTAAGGAAGTCCCAATGAACCAAAATCAGATTGGTTCAACCTGTTTCCCTTTCTCCTTTGTCCACCTAGATACTTTCTGTACTACTTCAACCTCATACAGCACTCAATCAAAGCCCAAGAATCCTAATCATTCATACTTGTTCCACTTATTTGCCTAAATTATCACCATTGTGCCTGCAGTAGAAACATCAAAGTTCTGGAAGCATTAAGTGAATTCCATGGATAGAAATGTGGAGGGTGAGCTGGAAATGTGCATTTTTCCATTCATTTATAATGGTTTCCACATGTGGGAATCACTCAATTCTGGCAGTAAATATCACTGTGGATCTACTGTCTCATGTTTCTTTTTTTGTAACTTTCTTTGTCATCAACCATACCTGCACAATGACAACTGGTCTCTATGGTATAAGAGAGAAATTTCTCGTGATCCATACACCTGACCCATACATAAGCTCATCCATATTTTGGTATGGGCAAGAGAATAGTCAATTGTACTTCAGATACTCCTGGAGAACATGGTCTGCTAATGATCATTTCAAGTACACTACCCAATGGAAGTTTAACATAAATTTGGACCCCACCCCTGCACTATGTGATATTTGTACCTATATTTCTCAACAAATCGCTGATCATTTTTTTTGAAAAAAAAATATAAGTAATGATGAGAAGCAAGTGAGTTAATTTACATGCTCCTTCCCTACCAGGGAGTAGTTTTCAAGCCCACAAAAATTGGCGACCTCAACCATCAAATTACCACTTTTGTTTTTGTCAGGGAGTGGCTCCTGTTAGGCCCCTTCCTGGCTTAAAGTTCAGTCTACACTGGTCACACCCAAGTGTAGACTACAGTTAGATGACCTCTAATGAGAGGGTTTTAAAGAGGACTAGTCTTTCTTAGACTGGGTGGATGGTTAAGGAGAGCTACAGTTGAGCACAACAACTGCCTGGCTCCAATCCTTATTCTTCTTAGCAGGTGCTCTTTTTCTGCTTTAGGTTATTTATCTCTGCCTTTGTGAGTCCTCACTGACAAAGGTTCTACAAGACTCTTAGGTTTACCAACCTGGTTGTTGACCTTTTTATTTCCTTACACCTATAACCCTGTGCACTATTGAGCAGATGACTTTTATATTAAGTATCCTCAAATATGTGCTGTTGGGTAATTTAGGTGATTGTGGTAAAAGGTGAGGGGAGGGAACAACTCCTGAGCAGGAGAGGGGGAGTTTATATACCTTTCAAGTTGCCTCCACCTTCTTTTTAGACTATGGGCTGACTTGTGGTTCAGGCTCATGCTTCTACAGGGCTGTGTGGGCCAACCTGTGGTTGGTTACCCTATTGACAGGACCTGCTATTGGGCTCCTGTCATAAGTATACTATGCTTATGACTCTTGAGACTGAGCCTGAGATGTAATTCCATTGTTACACTTACTTATTACATATGTAATACATATGTTATGCTTTGCTTCTTCATCTGTTCTTACTTGTTACTCTTGTGACACCTATTACATATGTGATATACATGTTACATTGTTTTTCTATATATGTACATGTCTGGTTTTATTCCTTGGGACTGTTACACCATCCTCATAGTTGACAGTTTTAATGTAACACTGTGGTACTTATGTTACATTATGTTTTCAACATATGTACTTACATATTACACATGTTATTCACACATTATATGTGTACTTCATATGTTACACTATATTTCTATATATGTTGTATATCTGTTTTCAGTCTGTGGAAGTGTTCTGCAATCCTCAGGGCTGAAAACATATGTTACATTATATTCCTTCATATGTACTTACATATTACACATGTAATTTACACATTACAAATGTAATTCATTTGTTATACTTATGTTTCTTCCTATGTTTATGTCTGGTTTCAGTCCATGGGGCTGTTCTGCAGTCCTCAGGGCTGACAGTTTTCCTCTTGACTGATCCCAAAGACCTTCAAGGTTGAAACATAGGCATATCATAAATAATTTGAAAGCTGGCCCCTTTCTGGCTTTTCAGCCTTGCATTCACAATCAATGCCAAAAGTCAACATGGCAAAATTTGTTGCGCAATTGATTAACTCTTCAATTGCAGGACATGTAACAGTTGTGGCCCTACTATGAGCATCAAAAAACCTTCTAGTTGGACTTGAGATTGATTGAAAACATCAACATTTGAAGTTTCTTGCACACACCAGAAATATTAGTGCTAATTGTTTGTGGGGTGTGGCCTCCCCAAACCATGGAATTCTAAGCCTCTTTCAGTTTTTGCTATGATCAGCCAACCAGGCCTTGTATTATTGATTATTCTATACCATTCAATACACAAGGTGAAGCTCTAACACCTGTAACAGTTTTTTTTCTCAATCACTCAACTATTACTATGATACTGTGCAGTTTGATTGAACTGTTCTGATAGAGCTGCATCTTTGTAAATTCTTTGCCATAGTTTGTGGTAAACTGGATTTGATGGGCACCCAAAAATTACGAAAAAAGGAAAGGATACTATCATTCATTTTATGGCTTGTTGAACAGGGTTAATGTGTACATCTCGGCACAAAACCCGATTTTTCTAGGGTTTTTGATGGGCATTTACATAACTTTCGTAAAATTTCTGTAGGACAGTGTACGGTATCATAAGATATTTTTTTCTTTGCCTTTTTTATATATATTCCTGTTTTCTGGGTACTAATTTATATGTGTATGCCTACATTCTAGGCAAGGAACCATATAACAAAAATACAAGGCTTGTGCAAGTTCAAAACAAGAATGACTGACTGGCAGTGCGTCGCACCTGCGCAGGGGAGTGGGTGATGAATTTTAGAGGCAAAGCTTTTGCGCCTGGCTTTTCAAACGTGGCGCCCACCACATGAGACCTAACCTCCCTGATCACACGTGACTTCTGCACTGTAGCTCGTACATTGTAATGTGGTTTGTTTAGGTTTGATTGAACATCCTGTTTCAAAAAAAAAAAATAACCGCAAGTTTCACCTCGAACTCTTTTTTTCAAATTCCCGAAGCAATTATTGAAAGCTTCAAGAAACGCCAGGTTGGTCAAAGTTGTCTTTTGATCGATCGCCCCCCTGGGTATTAAGCTCAAGTATTTTTTACCTGCCAAAATTTCAAGACATTCAATTGAAGGCCCACACAAATTCAGTCATCCTCTCAATATCTCATCATGGCAACAAAAGAGCAAGGAATGGTCGCTCTTGGCCAGACCGCAAGTGATTTTTCGATTCAATCGACCAGCTCGACCCCGCAATTAAACACCTCCCAGTGGCCGTTGCTGCTCAAAAACTACGACAAATTATTAATTCGATCAAGTCATTTCACTCCCATCCCTTGTGGAAGCAGCCCTCTCAAACGGCCCTTGAAGGATTACATTAAGTAGATCCGTTCATCTTACACGTTCTAAATGGTGTCATTCAGAATTAAGATGATTGTTTGATTATAGAACTGGCGTCATCAACCTTGACAAGCCTTCGAACCCTTCCTCCCACGAAGTTGTCGCTTGGATCAGGAGAATCCTGCGTGCCGATAAAACAGGCCACTCCGGTACACTTGACCCCAAGGTTACTGGTTGTCTTCTCGTCTGTATCGACCGAGCTACACGTCTGGTCAAATCACAGCAAGGTGCTGGTAAAGAATATGTTTGCGTCTTACGACTCCATGCCGGCCTCGCAAGTGAGAAAGCATTAGGGAGGGCACTCGAAACTCTTACTGGTGCCCTTTTCCAACGACCACCTCTGATCTCGGCTGTCAAGCGTCAACTCCGAATTCGGACAATCTACGAAACGCGCTTGGTTGAGTTTGACAACAAGCGTCACCTCGCCGTGTTTTGGGTTAGCTGTGAAGCTGGCACCTACATCCGTACACTCTGCGTCCATCTAGGTCTTCTTTTGGGTGTGGGCGGTCACATGCAAGAACTCCGTCGAGTGAGAAGTGGAGCAATGGGGGAAAACGATGGAATCGTGACGATGCATGATGTTTTGGACGCTCAATGGGTTTATGACAACACTCGTGATGGTGAGTTGAACGATAAGTGAGCCATTCGTTAGGAACACTGATCGGAGTTGTGTGCCCTTGCAAGAATCATACCTTCGTCGTGTGATTCGTCCTCTCGAATCACTTTTGACGGGATACAAGCGAATTGTGGTCAAAGATACTGCGGTGAATGCCGTATGTTATGGTGCCAAGTTGATGATACCCGGTTTGCTACGATATGAGGCCGACATTGAGTTGAACGAAGAGGTGGTCTTGATGACAACAAAGGGTGAAGCGATTGCTATTGGGATTGCTCAAATGACGACCGTTGAGCTCGCAACGTGTGATCATGCAAGTCCCCTGGCATTTATCCTCGCCAATAACAGTCCCAGATCACACTGACAATCCAACCCTCTGTGTTTCTAGGGAGTGGTAGCTAAAGTCAAGCGATGTATTATGGAGCGAGACACCTACCCGCGAAGATGGGGATTGGGGCCCAAAGCCCAGGAGAAGAAAAAGGTGAGCTTCTTATTTTTTGGGGAGTTGTGACCACCCATTTATACCGCCCTCCGCTTCCTACTATCTTATAGATGATTAAAGTTGGAGCACTGGATAAATTTGGCCGAGCAAACGAAAAGACTCCTGCCAAGTGGCGCGAAGGTTATATCGATTACTCTGGTGGCGCTGATCCATCCAGAACCGCATCCGCTGCTGGTGCTACCATTCCGGTCTGTTCTGTATTTTATTCATTTTTGGTCTATTATGACGTTGACCGAATTGTCACGCGCTTCATTTATTTTTCAGACTCAGCCGCCATCGAAGCCCGTCAAGGAGGATGATTTAGCCGAAAAGAAAAGCAAAAAGAAACGAAAAGCTGAAGAGGAGAGTAATGAGGACCAAGCTGGTGATGTATCAATGGCGATCTCTGTATCTGCTGATCCACAGGAGACCGAAGAAGAGCGTAAAAAACGCAAAGCAGAGAAGAAGGCCGCCAAAAAGGCGCAGGCAGCTGCGGATGCAAGCGCTGACCCCGAAGCAGCGGAATCATCAACTGCTAAAACTTCGAAAGAGGAGCGGCCCAAGAAGAAGAAGAAAGAGAAGAATGCCTGATTGATGCGATACTTATCTCACTTATCTCGCGGACGAGAGAAGAAAGGTTGTCCTTCGACGTCATACCACGTATATGGGAGCGACAATACTGGTGCTGGTCCCTTTCTTTTATATACAAATCCCTTTCAAATCTGCTTCGCGCACGTCTTCTTTCTGTTTTTGCTCCCTCTTGCAAAAAATTGTTGCTCGCATCGTTCAAAATGTGAGAACTCCGCACCAATATCTGGATCCGTATACCTACATCTACGATGTTGGTGCTGAGTTCCCTATTTGCAATAGCCGTGGCTGGAAGCAGGCCGTGTGGGTCTCTTTGCAGAGGTGCTCTCCACACATTATCAATTCAGGTGTAAAACAGTGGGATTTTTCAAATCGAGATTTTTGTGCTTGTTGCTGTGACTACTGAACTACAGTATATTACTATAGTGGACGCGCTAAATGATAAGAGTGAATAAACATGACCATCAGGAATCTTGAACCGATATAGCTGAGGAACACAGAAAGTGAGAGGGATATATGTATTGACATAGTCGGCAGTTTGAATATAAGGGCTCTCCATCAAGCTTTGATCAATGCTTGATATAAATATGTGTGACCCACACTATCTCTTTAATCCAAATTTAGTGATTGCCCAGTGATCCTCCCTATACTTCCTGGGTAATTCCCTAATTTTATTTTCTAGTTTTTGGCCACTCTTGTATGGCATTGAACAAAAGTGACCTTGACTTGAAGGCTGGTGTTCAGTGAGTCTTTTGTTACCCAACTGGCCATACTTTTGATACACACAAGTTGATGATGATCTACTTTAAAATTGAGTATACGGCTATGGATACTATAAGTCTTCACCTAAGTTTCATTTACCTAGGAAGAGGTTTACAATGTCTTGTGCATATCATTTTCATCTTCACAAAACTGTATAATCTCTAGGGCTTTGTTCTGGTGTACAGGGTACAAAGGGTTCGCACCAGACCTTCCTTTCATATGAGTTCATTGATTTTTTGATTTTTTTTGGTCTTAGTTATCCTTATTTTGAACCTGGCATTCAAGACTTTGGTTGCTCCATCTATTATAAGCATAATTCTTCAAGGTTAAAATGTAGTCAGGTATATCTTTCGTACACATATGTTTTTATTTCAAATTTTCCACTCTTGAGACTTGAATGTGAGTTATAGATTGTTATGATTTCTTTATCAGCATTTTGGTTGATTACTTTTTATTATCTTTTTCATCTCGATTTTTTACCATTTCATGATTAATGTCATCCATGGCAATATAAATTTCATTATTTATTTGCCCCATAGTTGATAAATTGTCCTTGGTGCCAATCAGAAGGAAACGTGGCCAACATAGCTTGCGGAGGTGCTTGGCCTGGAGGCATGCTAAAGTCTGACCCCAATCCATCACCAACAAGAATGCATGGAGTGCCTACATTCGAGGAAGTGTTGGGTGTCATTGTCCACAGCAATTATGCTGATATCCAAGGCAACTTTGTACAATAACATAGTTGAGAAAATCTAAGTTGATCAGAACACCTGATGATGTGAGAGGTCTATAAATGAGTATAGCGGTCCTTGCCTGTCTATCAAACAATCAGGCTGACCTATTACAAAGTGCAGCAGAATGGGCACGATAGATAGGATGAAGGAGCACTACGTGAGTGATGATCTTAGGAACTGAACACAGCTGATAACAAAACAGTTCTAGTGTTAATAAGAAGCAGAAATATAGGAATAGGGAAATAGTGATAGTGATACGGAAAGTAAAGAAAAGAAAAGAAAAGGGTAGGCAAGTGAAGTGATTACGTACGGTCTCTGTCCAAAGATGGGGATAGAGACCATGGAGCTTGACGTCGTCCTATATATATAATCTGTGAGTTACCGTGATTTCAGCCTTCCTGACTCATTCGGGGTTGGGGCGTCTACGCCGTGTGATGTGCTCCGTGCCCTGTTCTCATTTGTCTGTGCGTGTTCTGTCTGTTTGATATTGTTCTAGTCCTGTCCTTACTTATGATACATATAACTTCTCACTTTTTCTTCTTTCTCTACCGTCTCGTCTCTAGGTCGATTGGACACCAACAATAGTTGAGTTAGACAGTTGTGTGCCATCATTCCTTGCATATATCCATCTCACACAATTTTACTGTTAGGATGAGCTTGCAAGGAGCTGCATTCAAGTAGAACCCTGAACTGCACTAGGAGAGGTCTGAGGGCTGTAATGAGTCAAAGCGATCAGTGGTGAAAGAGCCATATATGTGCTTTGCAGTTTGAAATAATGAGGTCATATGTGCGAAATACAATGTAGAGATTTTGACAAAGCATCCCAATATGCACATCAAGATCAAAATCTGAGTCAGAGGTCCGTTGTTAGCGTGCGGGCCTGAAGGCAGACTTGCAAGTCAGCAAGAAGACTTTGTTGACTTTGACCAAGGCTGGGCTCGAGTAGTTTACAACATTCATTAACTTCCCACCTTCCTGGATCATCATCACATATTGTGCTGCCAAGCTCACTTGATTACAGACGCGGTTTGTGTTGGTTTTGGACCAAAAACACTTCGGCAACTTTGCGCCGTTGAACCTGTTATTGGTATAGCTTAGTGTTTTGTGAGGTAGAAACTAAAGTCAAGAAGGGATTGTTTGCTCACTTTTCCAGTAGCCGTTTTGGGAATCTTGTCGACTATGAAGATCTTCTCGGGTATCTTGAACTTTAAATCACAAAAACAAGAAAATGGTTACACCTCTTGCGCGATTTCTGGTATACAAGAAAACATGTTAACATACCTGGCCCAATCTTTTTGATAAATCTTTTTGAATATCATTTTGAGTGATTTGGGTACCATTTTTCAAAACGACAGCTGCCCAAGGAACTTCGCCATACTGCTCGGTATCAGCGGGCATTAGTGGTTCTGCATTCCAGATGTCCAATCATCCCTCTGACTTACCTTGCTATTGGGGACCCCGAAGGCAACTGCCTCTGCAACGCCCGGCACGGTCAACAACGCGCCATCCAATTCCAGAGGGGACAGTTTTTCTCCACCTCGGTTAATCAATTCTTTCAAACGCCCCGTTAGAGTGAGGCTAAGAGCAGATATCGGTCAAATACAGAGACCTGAACTAAACGGAATAAATTAGGATGTACGAATCAAATAGCTTACTAGCCATCTGCGTCCAACTTCCCGCGGTCGCCAGTTCTGAAAAATCTTCCTTGTGTGGTGAAGGATTCAGTATTGGCCTTCTGATTGTTCAAGTATCCAGCGGTCACATTTGGGCCTCGGATACACACTTCGCCTTCTTCGACTTCATCTTCTGAATCGAAGGAAAGTATCCGAAGATCGACACCCTGTGGTAGTCCTACGGTCCCAGGTTTGCGCTAGTTGAAAGCGATGTAAGATTTATCTACGGTCACAATGTAGATGAACACTTACTTTGGCTGGCGGTAGTGGATTAGAGGTCATTTGATGGGTTGCTTCCGTCATCTACAGAACGTCAAGTCAGCGATGCATAAGTGGCGATACCAAAAATGTTCAAAATTATGATGTTTCGTACAGCATATGCCTCCAAAACAGGAGCACGGAAGGTCAACTCTAATTCTTGGTGAGTTGTTTGACTGAGAGCAGACGAGCACGATCGAATGAAGCGAATTTTAGGCAGCGGTGATGGAATGGGTGAATGTAACAAGATTTGATGAATCGTGGGCTAAAAAATCGTTTATATCTAAATCAATAGACGAACCCAGAGTGATCTTGTCTGGAGGAACTTACCACTGCAGTGTACCACTGAGAGTTCCAAGCAACAACAAGTTCGCTGTCAGCTCCGCCATCACGTATGTGTTGCCTCGTCTGAAAACAACACGACAAACATTGGAGTGCGAGAGCTGAAATTCATTCCAAAAGCTGCGGGCTGCAAATTGAGGCGGTATCACACATGACCCACCGGAACCCAATGGAGCCAGTAAGGCGGCAAGCAGGCCACTGTCGTATTCCAGTCAGTATGGGGAATGAACAAAACATTGTGGGGTAAACAAAAAGTCGGAGCTAGGATAAAACTAGACTTACTGGACGTGGAATAACGGCATCACTATGAAGGACCGATCACTCGCGGTAAGGTTGTAAGTATTCTTGATACTACGTCAAAAGTGACCCATTCATCGCATGCAAACTTCATTCAAAAACTCTTCTAAGAACGGACTTACTTGTACATTGTTGTGATCAGATTTCTATGGCTCAATGGTACGGCTTGAAAAGGGTGATAGACAACAGACAACGGCCATTTCGAGATTTGAAGGGAGTCAATTCTTCAATTGATCGGTCAATGTTCTAAGGCTAACGAACCTTTGGGTTTTCCGGTTGTTCCACTGGTGTGCAGCAGCAGCATGGTATCACTCTCCTGCGGCCGGATATCATGTAATGTGGGCCCCAAAAGCACCTGTCGGCCAGCAATTTCCAGAACAATGGCACGTTGATTGGTGAGATAGATTACTTCCCCAATCAGGATTCCTAGGTTTTGGGCGGCTTGAACTGCTCCAGATGGCGGGGATGATAGGGCACCTTTGGGCACTAGCAACAATTTCGCTGAAGAGTCTCTGGAATTGGATGACTTCCATGAGCTGGGCATGTTACAGCAAGGATTACTTTGGAGGAACCGTACGATAGATAAAATTCTGCGGAGACAACCGAATATCATCAATAAAACGCAAAAAAAAAAACAGGAGTGGGAGTCTCTACGGGCCCATTTCCTAGTAGACATGAAGGATGAAAGACTGACCAGCTTCATCTCTGGTGTAAGCTGGATTGAGGGGTGCCGCTGAATTCATACCCGATTAGTCAGTATTGAATTCTGAGGCAAAGGAAAATGTTGGGTCTATGGTGCTTGAGCAGCGCTAACGTCACGTCAAGTCATCACACCAACGATGCACAATTGGTAGGCAGCAGACCAGCATATGATCGTATAGCCCCGACGGGATACCCCCCAATGATCCACGGGATTCATATGTGATGAGGAAGTACATCATTTACACCCTGAAGCTCCAGAATCGACCGCCCGGCACCAGCACGTTCTGGAGCGAGGCGTGATATTAACTCTGAAGTTGAATGAAGACCTAGAGAGGATCACATACCGATCAACGCATTTTGCCCAATGGCGAGGAATGCAATCAGAAATTCGAGTGAGTTTGGTAGACTGATGCTGATAGACACTTGTCTCTCGTTCAATTCGGCCAAGCCATTCAATTGCCTGCTCAAAGCGCTCACGAGCGCTCGTAGCTCGGAGTAGGACACCGATTGGATTTCGGATCGGCCAGTGGCGGACGGCGGAAGGACCACAGCGATGCTGGATGTGTCGGTGACTGAGGCATATATTTTGGCGGGAAGTGTCTTTCCTGAGAGAGTCATGTCGAGTACAATATCAAAGTTGATGGGGAGAAATGATGAAGGGAATGCTTGATTATCATTCCATTTTAAAGACCGGGCCGTACCGCCAAGACGAAGCCGGATCGGGTATCACCTCCTGTCGGTCAACGCCATCTAAATATAGTACCAAATGGTGGTAATTTTCGTAAACCTAGGTTCCTCTGCCTAGGGACTAAAAGCGCTAGTGTAAGTGCTGTGCCTTAAGTTGGATCTCAATCAACAACAATAGCACGAATACACACCTGATGGTGGTTGAAGAAGGTGATGTATGAGTGAAAAATAGCGAGAATGAGTGAGTAAGGAAAACTTACAAAAAGGTTCATGAAGGAACATATTTATACAAAAATGTGTTCTAAGCAAAACCATTCTAGCTCTTTTACATCATCACCTGTTCATATCAGTCAGTTCTTTCTAAGGACTAATCATTCTTCAACCTCTCATCTCGCCTTCAACTCTGCGCCACGTCTATGTGTAAGAAACTATTTAATTCCATGTAATTTTTAATAGTATTTGAGGTTAGCATTGATAGTTTAGCCTAACGGTATCAATTGATTTTTCTAAGTCAAATATGGTACTTAGTATAAATCATAAACTACGAAAGTAATGAGAGCGCGCTTTTGTGCTAGCGGCAGAAAAAAAGCTTTCGATAGGATTCGAAGCTGTCTTGTCGTAGCTTTGAATTCCGCTAAGTGTGAATTTTGACATCTTGGACTGCGGAATCAATGAGGATGGAGCATTCAAACTTTTTTTGGGGATGCACAGTTTTGATTACCAGATATGGTAGTCACATTGTTGGCAGAGAAGATGATGGTGCCTTTGACAAGTCCATAACAATCAATGGCTGCAAGGTCAATTTAAATTCATAGTCTATCACACAAGATTATCATCTTAATTTTTCATTTGCAGGACATCACAAACAGTTCAATACTTGCCATTTCCTCTTCAACATTTGCATGTCTTTGCAATTTGGGACCAAGGCTGAGGAGAAACTTATCCAGACTTCAATCTTTGTTCTGAAAAGTAAGTGAAAACCATCAGTCTCTGGGTCTTTTAGGATCCAAAAAAAGTAAGCTTGACAATTATCAATCCAGACCAATGTGAATTTGAGATGGGTATATCTGGCAGTATTGTGAATTCCGGATCCTTGCAAGCTCAGCTTGATAAGTACACTCACTGCACAAGGCAACTGCTATGTACAGTGCCCTCCAAAAAAATTAATGTCAAAGGGGTTTGACGTTGTATTCTGTAGTGTAGCAGGGCCGGACCGTAGCTGACTACAACCACCGACCCGTCACGGTCCCTGGAATACCGTGACTCCGACGCGCCCATCGTACCCAAACTTCAATCACTCCCTTCCATTAATCTGCCTGTGCTTCTGGAACTTAAACTCGGCTATCGACTATTCCTTGATGGATAGCGTACTCCAAGCATTGGGATTTCAAGGTAAAAGACGTGCTCACCGCTCGTTTTAAAATTCCTAGGGCTCAATACTGATCTTGATATCAATTTCCTTTTATCCCCTAGACCTCGAGCATGCTAAAGATTGGATTTGCCAAAATGGTCAAGGCCAAGTCATCGCTGTTGCCCCACAGCTCTCATCAGCATCTAGTGCAACACCTACCGAACGAATATCTGGTCTCCAACAACAACTGAAACTCTTGCAACTCGAGCTCGAGAAAAAGACAAAATCGATTGCGCATCTGAGAGGATTTCTGGCTGACGCCAATGTTAGAATCGAGCAACTCGAGGACCAGCAACGCGAAGCATCCTTGGGGTTTCGCCGCTTTGGGTACGATGAACAGAAGACTCACGGAACAAGCCTGATGGCAGAGTTGGAATATACGAGGACCGACGCTGAAACTGCCAAAGTCGAACTCGATCTGCTCAAGTCTGAGGTTTTGGTTCTTCGTGCACAATTAGCTGAAAAGGAAGCTCCATGCCCGGCTATCTCCCCTGGACGCCTACCCGACATTCAACTCCATCATGCGAATACTGACTCAGAAGTGCCGAATTACCGACCAGAAGAGTGTCCGACTGGTGCCTTGCGATCAACGGCTACTTCATATGAAGCCTTAGAGGTCGTAAATGCACACCTTCGATCCGAATATCACATTTTGTCCAGCACATTAGCCCAGGAACGAGCTACTTTCGAAAATGAAAGGATGAAATGGCGAAAATTCAAGCGTCGATTTGCTGCCCGCCTGCTTGCGCAAAGCACATCAAACTCAGCCCAACAACTAACGGAGGGCGCCGAATCCTCACGAAGCGCTTTAAGAAATCGTGCAAAGTCACGACCATCGCAGCTTGGCTTAAATTCTCTAAAATTTTGCCCCGATAGTCCTCATCAAGATGCTTGCGTCGGTGAAGATCTTTCATCTGCCAAAAGGAAAATGGCGTCTCCTTTGATTTCACAAGGTTGGCACAGCTTTGGACTCACTGTTGATTAGAATGACCTTATGACTTGCTTTGATCACATTCGTGTAGACTTAAACCGTCGCCATGATCACGCACAGCCATCTACAGCAAGACCTGCCCAATGCCTTTCACCGCCTTCTAAAGTCTTGTGTGACCAAGCAAGACTTGCGGTACCAAATCAAGAAACTGCTTCTCCTCTGATCACACATAAGAAGGTGGACAAACTTGTTTCCACATCTGCAGCTCCTCACACCATCCAACTCGGTATGTCCTTCGCCACCCGGCCAAGGCTGTCCCAGCAGCTACAGCTGACTCGCTTGGCCGAAAACGAGACCGTCCGATTGATATCCGTCACCTTACAATCACCAAGTCCCGGCGGCCCTTCTTCCACCCTCGACGAAGAAGAAAACATGCCTTCACCTCAGCCTTATCAACCTCCTAGTACACTTGAAGCCTTACTAGGAATCCCTGAAAGGTCATTCAATGAACCTCCGAACCGAGATCATGACTATCGAAGGCAACCGACATCAGTCTCCTCACCGGATTCGCAAAGGCGAAACGCGCAAATTGAAAGGTTAAGCAGTCCTTTAGCTGCTTCACCGAACGTCGTGCAGGCAATGCACTCACAAGTGAACCTACCCGGGGAACAGTCTAGCTCCAGTCTTCGTGATCGATCAGCATCTCCTGCTATCCTCCGTGACCACGTCGAGTGGAATGGCATCTTGAGCGATCACGCCAATGACTCGGACGCTGAATTGAGTAAAAGAAAATCCACGAACACGTCACCCCGCTCAATGGCGCCCGAGTTTCGCTCCACGCAAGCGTCTGGTCTCAAATCAATTGTGACACCTCACCAAAAAGAGCCAGCCGGCGTTGAAAGTCGCACTGCCTCCAGATCGTTAATTCCGGTTGTCAACAGGCTAAAGGCCTCCGACCTATCTGCAAACAAAAACCCACTCGCCAAGTCAACACCACTGCTGCTTTCCAAGGCTGCCCTGGCCAACATTGCTACTCCCCCGAGCGCGTTACCGGCGCACAAGTGGATACGTTACTCGGATCGACAGGCCAGAATGGGAAAATCGGTATGGCGGGAATTGAACGCTGACTTATCACCACCTTCTACCAGTAAAATTGGTGCGAATACGAGCTTGAAGAAGAAAGATGGTCGTCAACAGATGGACACGTCGGATATACAAGACTGTGAACAAAGCCCGAAGCGAACGAAAGGACACGATTCATCTCACAAGGCTGCTGCTACTGCTCCACGACTTCGTGCGGAGGAGCAAGAGTCTGTGATAGGCAAAAAACAATACACTTCACCGAGAACATCAAAAGTCATTACCCAATTGACATCGCCGAAGTTGAGCCGCAGAAGAAGCCGTGGGCGTAGTGTGAGTCGATCGCCGAGGGGCCGAGTGTTGACGACCGCCTCTGTCCAGTATCCACTCGTATGTCGTGATCTAGGGCTTCCCCCGACGCCTTATGCGCCTCGACGAATCCGTCATTCTTCGCCAATCTCACCAGCTCGACTTCAACAGGCTCAATTGCTACCCGACACTCCCGATCAAAATCACAAAACGAAGCACAAAGTGAAGGCAGCTGAGGAAGGTTCGACTGCGTGGAAGAGGCACCGAAAAAGTCGGCGTGAATCCGACGAGCCAGTACCCGTTGAAGAATATCCTGGCCAAAACTTTATGAGAAGGGTCCACAAAAAACGAAAGGAAGACTTGGAAAGATCGATCAAGAAGGGTCAACAGGACAGAACCATAGGCCCAAAGCCCTCGACTAGTGAAGCATCGCGTGCGCTGATGTCGCGGTTCGAGATCGATCCTGAGGGCAATTTTGGAGTGGGACATGTTTTCAATGAGGTTGCTAGGGGCAAAGAAGTTCGGAAGCAGATGCACGGCGCTGATTGTGAATGTTGTTCAGGAGTATGTGTTGTTTCATCATATCTCATGAAGAACCAGCTGTTTTGAATTCTTATTATTTTCTTTTTCAATTCCTACGGATCCGCCCGTGTGCAACGTTTTCTACACTAGTACTATGAACAAGTTGCAAAGGATTTTAATCAGCCACTGGAAGAGGTCCAGAAGCAGATGGCACAGCACAAGAACGAGATCTCAAGACATCGGCACTTCAATCCCCCTCCCGCTACTCCACCGTACTACTGGTTTGTTCAATCCTTGACCTCCAGCATTAACTCAGTTGACTCGATCTGATTTATGAGACTGAGCAGGCAAATGGGGTTTCCAGACACTCAACAAGTCGAAATTATAAATCGAGAAGCCGATGAGAAGAAGCGACGAAAGTTAGCCATGGTCGAAGCCCAAGCTAGGTTAGTTTCTTTTATCGAGGTCCTTTTCCCCGAATCCTTGTCGTTCACAAGACAGCCTGACAGAAGGCCAAAACATCTTTTATGACATTCTTAGAGATGGAATCGGTCCGTACAAATTCAGAGATGATCATGCTTCTTGATCGGGGCGAAATGCTACGGAACCTCGCTCGAACTTTCTTTTTACTCAAATTACCGCAATTTTCGTCTATTCCCGTCACATGATTCTCGAATATTTCTCACTTGCATTTTTTTTTTATCCTTTCTGCGGAGTTATTATCACCAAGCTCGAGCGCTGCAAGGACTGCTCACAATACCTGAAGAAAATTTCGACTTAAACTTGGTCCACCTTTGTGTCTGAGGAGAAGTATGATGCTTTGTATAATTCCGACATGTAAAATAAATATGCATTGTATCCCTTTGTAATCTTAAAGCTCACTTCAGTTTGTAATACTCATGTGAAACATTTCATGTAAAGGCGGGGCCTACAGAGGCCTTTCGAGTAGCTGTATTCGCAGGTCTTGAACTGTTTCAAGAAGACTTTTTTAAACCTTGAGATTTTTACGTGAGCAAATGTTGCAGAGGAGATGTGTAGTTTTAGACTGGTTTTGTAATTCAATGAGACCGATGCAAATTGACCTACCTTGAGTGCTTAGGCTGTACAAACCTTTGCGCCCCTGCTAAACTCCCTCTTTACCCCTCCTCTCCTGTTGACATGATTAGTTTTAGTTTTGATAAACATTTAAGCTTCAACTTTTGCCAGTAAGGCTAATTGAGTGTACGTCTTTTCCAAAACAGGGAAATAAGACTTTTTCAAATATCTTGTGAAGTAGGAGGTCAAGCACTCTTCCTGTATTTGTGAAGCCTTATAAGATGATGTCCTTCTGTAAAGATGTATAAGGAAGTTGATATGAAAACAAGATATAGATGTGAGGCTTAAATGAATAGAAGCTGGAAGTGAAATTCTTCTCCTCATAAAAAAACCACTATGCTCAATTCAACAAAGAAATTCCACAACAGCGCTTTCACTACTACTCCAGGTTTTTATTTTGTCTTTGGGAGAGATTCAACCCAATTCTCTACTACCAAATGAAATGGGTTAAACTCTGGATCTCAACCTAACATCCAACTTGGTTAGAGGCTGACATCCTAGGAGTACTTGAATGCTAACCTCTGAATCAACTTGGGCCCCAGATTAACGTAAATTAGCAATCTGAACGCGCATTGCCTTGAATTCTGGCATCCAAGCTTCCTCTGTCTCATCATTACACTAAGGCCAAGTCTTCTCCACCTCCACAGCCCAGCTTGTCATCAATCAGGGTTTTTATAATAATGACATCTTTCCCACCTAATATCCAAGGATCAATACCGCCATTATAATACCATTGTGTTAGCTCAATCTAAGGGATAATTAGAAATACTGTAATCAAACCTTGGAACAAAAAAAAAAAAAACCATTTTCCTCTGAGTCCATTTTCAGGCTCAAATCAGTCCTTGGATGAAAGTATTGAACAGGATCCCATTCAAAGATCCTTTATCAATCAATCAACTAATAAGTTGTAAATTGCTTAACACTTTTTCTATTTCTGGTGTTTGGTAGTCCGAGAAATTCGAGCGCTAAAACAGCACTTGGGAGTTTATGATGAAGCGTTATATGAGGAATTGACACCTAGGCTAACAACAGTTGAACTTGCCGAGTTATACTATCAGGTATCTACCTCACGTTACCTGAAAGGTTCTAGATAATGGGTCATCTCAGAACGGACACAGATGCGCAGTCATTTTCCTGTCTTTTTTTTTTTTTTTTAGATTTGATAAGATTCAATTTTTAATAACTATTACCTCTCTGATTTCCTTTTCTTTCACGTATAAAGTAGCTTTTTTTTTTTTGCTGTTGGAGAAAACTTGTAAGCCCGGTGAGGGACTTTTACAAGTTTTTACGTTTTGATTGGAATCTCAACCCTAATGTTAACTTTGCCTTGACCTGAGCCCATCGTAGATGGTCGTACTGACTTGGGGTAAATCCTAGCTGTTGTAAAACTGACTCCACATGCTTCCACTAGCATCTTGCGCCTTGCTTTGTTCCATATAACGCCTTCAGTGCCCCACACCTGGTACGAGCAGGCAGTTAGCCTATAAGCTCAGGGATGATGGAGGAGGAGTGCGAGGCAATGGCTTGACGACAACAATACTGACCTGCGATCACGAGCGCAGGTTCGAAGAGTGCGACAAAGAGAAAACAGTAGAAAATAAAATAAAAAGACTACGCTCCACCCATCAAAACAAACGACTATTAGAATTGTTAATATTTAAACAAAAAGAAACATAAAAACAGGACTCACTCTCTGATTCAATTTTCTACAACGATGGAGAAGAAAAATAATCAGAGTAGTCCACCAGAGTCCAGTTAATATACCCACTGCTACACTCCTTGCCCCAACCAACTTTACTAAGATATACGTTTACCTCCTCCAACTATTCACCAGAGTAGTGCTGCTTTGAGATGATATACATTCCCCTCCAAGAATCTCTCCCCGTACCTGTAAGTATCCTTTTTTTCTTCAAGTTCAATTTCAGACGTGAAGAGTTTGAGAGTTTATCCAGTCACTGACAACCTTACACTATTCTTTAACATACCACGACAACCTAAACTACTACCGTATCTCGACACATAGGGAAATTTTTGGCGACGTAGGGATCACACGGCGATAGGCCCGAGGTGTACAGAGTGATTTCCTTTACTACATACAAGCGCGGTTTCAAGAAGCTTCGATGTGTCTATCATAGCCGAACCGCAAGTTCGGCAACGGACTGTTGTGTCGTGTCCAAGGCGATTTCTTCGCATTGCACACTTGCCCTCTCCCATACCGCAATGGGATTATCAGACATGTGATGCCGATGGGAGATCTTTGGAAGCGTGGCGAGTCCGGTTTTTCCTCATCAACTTTCAGTCTGTGGCCCACACTCTAGGGCGATTCGAGTCAACAACGGTTATGATAAATAGACCGTCTGTTATCCAATCCCAGTCACCTCACTTCATTCCTTCCATTGCTATTGACTCATTCCATTTAACTCACTCGACCCATCGTCAGCAAATTTTCATATAGCTTACTCGCTGTGCAGGCCAGCTTCTCTTTGTTTCATTTCAGTGTCAATATTATCCTTGCCGTTTCTTTCCGTTCAATTAGGACATTTATCTACAATCTTGTTTAATTTTTTGTATCACCTTGCCTTGTTTCAATTAACGCCGTCCAATCCACTATAATGCTTGCTTTGATCACTATTGCCTTGCTGTCTTCGACTTTATGGTCCTCAACTCTTGCGGCAACGACAAAGGATCGTCTTCCCGTGTACACCTATCGATGTGGAACCGGATGGAACATGATGGAGACGGGATATCCAGGCATCAAAAGTAAGTATACTAAGGCAGAGATGTGAATGGTGATAGAGCTTCTTCTGATAAATCTCTCTAATTCATCATTGATCATCATTCTCTCAAATGAACCGTACCACTTACCAGGCTGTCAGGATGCTATAGGAGCTCATTACAAATGTCAAGTGGACACTTGCGGCATTGGTCAGGTCGGCCAGCCAGGTAATAAAAAGGGTTAGTACCTACAAAAGCATGTGTCCCTCTTTTTTGATTCAATCTAGACACTAATCTTTACGTATGCGATATGCGGATTGTGACTTCAATGGTTTTTTTTAGGCTTAGAAATTGTATTTAAGGACTGTCACAAGTATTTGGGAGGACTCGGAACTTCTGAGGTTGAGTCAGGAATCGCGGTCGACGTCGAGGCGAAATCTTACACGGTAGACTGGATGAAAGCGTATGCTGGTGAGTTCATCATTCTTGTAAAAATTTTACACCATTTAAATTTCAGAAACCTTCTTACCATGTCTTTGTATGTACCCAAAAAACCATCAAATGTAAACAGATGTCACGGGCCTGCCGAGACGTAATAACAAAACAGATAATTCAGAAGGCCCGTCCAACTGGAAATGCCATGTGAAATATGGTACTATAGCAGGACTGCCTGGTCTGTCATCACTCTATCCAAAAAAGTGTTAATAGAATGAATCTAACCTCATTTTTCTTGTCAAACTTGACATCCCGATGGGTAAAACAATACTCATTCAGTCTGTGGACAGTGTACTTATGATCGTGATCCCAAGCCCCCCCCGGAGCCCCAAAAATGTGGATTGCGATGGAACACGGTGCCGATGAAAGATTCCAGCATCAAAAGTAAGTATACTAAGGCAAAGATGTGAATGGTGATAGATCTTCCTCTGGTAACTCTCTCTAAGTCACATTGATCATCATTCTCTCAAATGGACCATATAACTTATCAGTCTGTCAGAATTTTGGTGGAGTTTATTACAAATGTAACGTGACATCTTGCGCCATTGGTAGTGCCTTCGAGCTGGATAGTGAAGAGGGTTAGTGCCCACAACAGCATGTGTCCCTCTTTTTGAATTTAATCTAGACACTAATTTTTACGTATGCGATATGCGGATTGTGACTTCAATGATTTTTTTTAGCCCTAAACATTGTATTTGACAAATGTTATGAGTCTAATTCGGGACTCGGAGGCCCCCCGGAGCAAGTCCTTGCGGATTCTTACACGATGTACTGGAATTCTAGTTCTGCTGGTGAGTTCATCATTCTTGCAAAAAATTTACACCATTTAAATTTCAAAAAAAATTTACCATGTCTTTGTATATAACAAAAAAACCATCAAATGTAAACAGATGTCAAGGGTTGGAAGGCAACAGTCAAGGTAAAATCGGACGCTCCCCCGACCAGATGGAATTGCAGTCTGGGACCGAATACAGAACTGCCTGGTCAGTCATCACTCTATCCAAAAAAGTGTTGATAAAATGAATCTAACCTCATTTTTCTTGTCAAACTTCACATCCCGATGGGTAAAACAATACTCATTCAGTCTGTGGAGACTGTTCTCTTGGAGCTGACCCTAACCCCAAGCCGTGATTACCTGCGGAAAACTGCTCTGGGTTTTTTTCTGCGGTTTTATCATATGTGTCATCCAAGATCCCACATGTCTTGTAGTTTATAGTACATAGTTTCAAATTCCTTCAACACAAGTTGGAAAGCCAGGAAACTTTCTTCATTTGCACTCTGAGGCTCTGACCATCAGGCATCTCTTCAAGTCATACCACTTGGAAGGAAGTTTTGTGGATTTTGGAAGATAAATGTCTCATGGTTATCAGTGACAAAAATAAATGAACACTTGCTTAAGCTTTTCTTTTCAGTTTGCTTGACAGGCACTTGCTCTGAGTTCTCTTTTAGTCAGAGTGTTTCTGATAACCATATTAGTGAAATCATCAGTCCAATCAATGTGACCCCAGTACACTTTTGAGATTCAAGTTTCATGAAAGTGTCATCTATGTTAGCAGTACTAGGATTAGAAGAATACAAGGAATGAGCTCCCACTGCCTTAGTCAACACTTTTATTTCCAATCATAACATTTGTCAGAATCCACTGGGTGCATTTGTTGAATTTAACACCTCCAATGCTTGTAGTTTTTACTTTGGAGAGAATTTTTATGAGAATACACTGCCATCATGGTTACCATTTATCCAAGGGGTTCTTCAGGGTCAATGAAACCCAGCCTGTCCAAGAAATCATCCATCAGAGGACTCCTCAATTTTTCAATATGAGAAAATCTTGTTGGCAGTGCTACTGATTGACCTATGACTGTTGGATTTCAGATTTTTGTAGTTGAACTGGGAGGAGTATCCTGCTCATTTTCTTCTTCATCTCATAATACATACTCCAGCTTGTGGCATTCATGGAAGCACACTGTAGATTAATGTTGGAAAATGTAGATGGGGCCATTGATACTGTGATTGATCTTGGTTGTTAAGGTCATGTCAGAAATGTGTCCAAAACCAAATTTGCCCAATTTGTCACCGAAAGGCTATTGAAATTGGAGTGCACTTTTATTTTACAGGATCCGACACTTTCCACATGGACTCTGAGCACATCATGTCTTATATATGCATGCTCTTGACTCTTCTCTAGCAGATGAGGAACCTCATCAATTTTGTTTGGGCATGTTTGAAGAACCTATCAGCCCCAGTATCACCCTACAAGTGGTAATACACCCACCTTCATTTTTCTATTCCTGGCCATTGATTTGGCCAGAAGATGATTTCTCTTCTAGAACAGGAAATCAATCATCTGACCTTGGCAGTCTGAACATCTCATCAAACTCTCCTTTGAATTCACTCATTGGCACACAAGTGTGGTCCCCATTCCACCTTCCAATCCTCTCCAACAAAACATACTGAACTACCAAGCTCACCTTGGGTCACATTGGTTATTTTATACACCCTCCCACCATGGAGACTACCAGAACACTTTTGCTCCTACCACGATTTCTGGTGAGCAGTGCAAGATTCTCTTTGCAACACTTGTTGACTACCTCAAAGCTGTGGCCTCAATCCCTCCTTGATGAGGATCTAAAGCCCACTTGCCTGAAAATAAACCAGTAATTATATATAAACATATGAAATGCTTATACCTGAGTGAAGAGTATGGGGTATACTACAATTCTTCAATCCATTACTATCCTCTAGTTCTCTCTATATATTTTTCTATCTTCTCTTTTTGTCAGGGGGTGGCTTCTATCAGGCTACCACCTGGCTGGGAATTTAATGGGGAAGGATGTCTGGAACCCTAAATGGTAATCTAGCAAGCAGTACTTGGAACCCCCACACTGCCAAGATATTTGTATTGGATGGGCCTATCTGATGTTCTATCACCCCAAGATATGCGATGCAGTGTCAGTAGGATTAGGTGCGATGGAATTACTCTTGGTTTTTAATGCTCCGACACCATATTGCAGTGTAATTCTATCGCACCTAATCCTACTGACACTGCATTGCATATCTTGGGGTGATAGAACATCGGATAGGCCCATCCGATACAAATATCTTGGCAGTGCATGTAATACATATGTTACACCATGTGTTACACCTATTCCCTTTGATTATTATACATGTATGTCACATATGATTGCATACATCTAGTTGTTTTACTAGAAGCTCATGGGACTGCTCAGCTATACTCAGGGCTGCCAACACTTGTGATACATATTTTCAGCCCTGAGGACTGTGCAGCAGTCTCACAGACTGATGTACCACATGATTACATACAATAACCATGTGTAACACAATGTAATACATAAAGTATATATATGAGAACACAAAGTGTAATATAAATCTTACATGTAGAATAAATAGTGTAACACATATGTAGTGTCAGCCCTGAAGACTGTGCAGCAGTCCCATAGACTAATGTAACACAATGTAATACATAATGAACATATGGGAATACAGAATGTAACATAGGTATTACACATACAGTACATAGTGTAATTCATATATCACTGCCAAGAAAATTGCATTACATAGAGGCATGCTATGTCACATAGCCAGCCAAGATGTGATGCAATAGGTCTATTTTCCAAGGTAGGGACCTTGAAAAATGGTCCATAGTATCACATGAAGACATGCTATGTTACATAGCAAGCTTCCATGCGATGAAAATATATTGGCAGTGTAGAATTTATAAAGGAGCTAGTGGAGGATCAACAAACCTCACTAAATATATTCAGGATAGAAACTCTGCAGGCAGCTGTTAGCCAAACTACAAAGTCAGGTTGGCCTCCAGGGAATACACCCTGAGGTAATTGAAGTCTTCTTTTGATAAATCAAATCCTCTTTTTAGAGGTCATCTAACTGAAGTCTACACTTGGGTGAACCAGTGTAGACTTGGTAGGTAACTAAAGGTAGCCAATTGCCATTGGCACTGCCTTGTGACAGCCAGGAGGTAGCCTAACAGAAGCTCCCCCCTGACACATATGTTACATTATGTATTACACTTAATCTTTCACTTTCTATACATGTATGTCCCCAATGATTACACATGTAATCTTACTGGTAGCTTGTGGGACTGTTCAGCTGTCTTCAGGGCCAACACATATGATACACATGTTACATTATGTATTACACCTGTTTTTTCACTTACTATATATGTATGTCACCTATGATTACATATTTAATCATTTTGCTAGCAGCTTGTGGGACTGCTCAGCTGTCCTCAGGGCTGACACCTTTTCTCATACCAAATTATCTTTGTAAGATGATTACTTGACAAAAAGCCAAGACAGGATCATGTGACTATGAAGTCAACAACCCAGTTCTGGCTGGTTCTGTGGCTGAGGGCACCATGGAATAGCCACTCATCTAAAATGAGACTTATCCACATTGGGACTGTGGAGTGTCTTGTCTGGGTTGGGGATGGAAGAGTGGCATGTGACTGTCAAAGATTTAGGACAGTATGATTCAAAATTGTGTTGCAGAACAACAAGCCATCAAGATGTGATTAACCCAAAAGGGATGGTTGTATCACTGCCAAGATATTTGTATCGGATGGGCCTATCTGATGTTCTATCACCCCAAGATATGTGATGCAGTGTCAGTAGGATTAGGTGCGATGGA
>MU167260.1:135225-179104 GCA_015951145.1 Cronartium quercuum f. sp. fusiforme G11 | reverse complement strand
TTTTTTTTTTTTTTTTCCCTATCCTACCACGAGTTACTTGCACACCCAAAATTTAAAATACATAAATTCGTATTTCAGATCCATTGCTCACCACCTTAACCGATGAGGAAGTTGTAGCAGAGTTAGGGTGGGTGATGCAAGTTATGTACGATTTAACTGGGGGTAAAAAATTGTGCAAGTATTGGAGACCTCCTTCTGGTTAGTTGACTTTTACTCTCTACCTCTGTGTGGGAAAATAAAATAAAATAACAAAGATAGAGAGACAACGAGTCTTGAAATTGGTTTACAATTGTGGGTTGATTGATTTTTTTTTTTTTTTCTCTTTTTGATCTCTTCTACTAAATCATCTACTCAAGGTGAAATGGATGATCGAATCAGAGCAATTGCACGAAGTGTTTTCAATTTAACAGCTGTGACTTGGACAGATGATCCAGATGGTAAGTTTGATCAAAATATAAAACAAATTTTGATCGACTTGAACCCATTATAATGTACAATTCCTTTTATAACTTATCCATTCTGAATCTTTATTTCGTTGGGTATCTTTAGATTGGTGCCTCTCCAATGGGGTGCCAAATGGTTCAGTTTGCTCTCCAGGAAATGGTCCACAATCTCTCGCTGAGCTTGAAATGAAGTTGTATAACTATATCAATACACCACGATCTAAGGTCAGTATCATTCATGCGAATTTCTTGGAACGTTTTGATGTAAACTCTTCATCTGACCATAACGGGTGTAGGGGATCATGGTTCTTCATCACGAGCAAACCACACGAGGAATAATGGCTTATGAGTACATGTACGCCTTCTTGAAACACTGGGGTTGGTCGATTAGAGCAGTTCCAGAGGTTTGGGGTCTACCATGGTACCAGTGATGTTTCAATTATCGAAACTTTTTCCTTTGAAATGAATTATTCATCATTCGATTCATTTAATGTTTCCTATTATAATTAAATTGACTGAAAGTATTTCAATCAGTTTTATTCGTTCGTAAACCAAAGATTTCAAAAGAATGATTACTTTTATCCAATTTTTATGTTTCTTTTTTTTTCTCTTTTTTTCTTGCTTTCAAAAGTTGAAACTCAAACTTGTTGGTTCAACTTACATTGCAAAACTTTTTAATTCTCGCAAAAAAAGAAATTTAATTTGAAAAATTCTTTTGGTAAGAAATGATATTTAACTCACTCTCATACTTAATTCTCACTTTGAAATATTGTTAGTGTTGGTCGAAGACTGTGAACTTTGATAAAGCACGTGGTTAATCACACTTTTTTTCTCATCTCAAAAACATCAGAAAAAAAAATAAAAATAAAAAAAAACCAAAAAGCTTTGAGGCGGAAAGAGTAAATTTTGATAACCATATATATATATATATATATATAAAGAAATAATTGCAATACACTCTTTATATTATTATCACTATTATATACCGAGAATGAAAAGGTACGAGCGAGTTTTGAAAAAAAGAAAAAATTGTAAGAAAGTATACCATAAGTGAAATTAAAATCTAATAACAATGTTTAGATTTAATAATATATATTGATAGCAAGATATAGTATTGATATGTGGATATTTAGTATGTGAGGAGGTGAATGGAACAAAAAAAAAAAAAAAAAAAAAATTGACATCAATTATTGAACAAAGCAAATTATCATGACAATGATTATAAACAGGCAATCCTAGATTTGATTGATTTTTTTTCTTTTTTCATGTATAAAATCTAAATGCCAATGTATATGATCCTTTTTATCCTGTCAGTTTTCTTAGTAAAGAGATTTTTTTTTTTTTTCTCAAATAGCTTTTGCTTCTTTAATATACATTTTATTTTTCGTTTAATAGAGCACCAATCATCCATAATGAAAAAGAGTTATACATTATTAATGAAGAAGATTAATCTTCATTAAACTGATTTTTTTTTTATTATTATTCTTCTTTGAATCTAATCAATCAGTTTCTTTTCCTTTATTAATTCTACAATGAAAACAATAATATATACATACATATATATATGTGTGACTTGATTTAATATATATATCTCTTCATCCTAAACCTACCTTCAAATTTAATGTTTTTTTTTTTTGAATCAACTTATAATGAGGATTTTTGAAATCATCTAATCTAAAGAGAAAAGAAAAATAATTGTTCTTGATCTTTTCAGTATAAGTATATACTTACTAACCAAAAGTTCCTTTCCTTTTTGTTTTTTAGCACATGAAAAGTTCTTTACATATATATATATGTAGGTATATAAATTTCTGATCATCATAAACCTGATATAATTTCTCAAACAAACACAAAAAACTTATCTACAAGAAAAATCCAATCTTTCTCAAAAGCAAAGAAAAAAAAACAATGTTACATATATCATCACAAACACAAAAAAAAAAATCATTTCGAATATATCCCTCTCTCTTCATCTCTCTCTTCTCCTTGTATTTGATCATTCCAATATACCTCCTTCAAATATATATATAATGAACAATTCTTGATTCATAAACTTCCTTATCTCTCAGTCTCTTTCTCTAAACAGCAACAAAAATAAAATGAAACAATGCAAAAAAAAAAGATCTCTATTTGAAAATGAGATAAACTGTTTGATAAAAGTAAAATCGTTTGTAGAAAAACAAAAAAAGGTAATACTCTGCTCAACAAAGAAAACAGAAAACAAAACAAAATCAAGTCGAAGAAAGAGAGAAAAGGAAATCGAAATAAAAAGCGAGCATTTTATATATATTGTAAAAGAAAAAAAAAACTTGTAATAGAGAAGAAATTGTAATACAAAGAAGAACAAAAAAGAGTTTTCAAGATACGGCGGTGAAAAAAAGGGGGAGAGGGGTCAAAGATGAATGCTAAGAAAAAAAAAAAAAAAAGTAAAGATGAAGAAGAAAAGAAAGGAAATAATAGTAGTAGACCTTTGAATTTCAATTCTGAGGAGGAGAAGGAGAAGATGTGATAGAATTGATTTTTGATTCATGATCTTTCTTGTCTTTGATAGAATTCAAGTCAGTATTATCTTTTATCGAGATATCAGATAAAAGATTTTCTGAAACTTTGGTACTTAAATCTTCTTTTAAAATTTCTTCTATTTGATCCTCTTCAGTTGTTATATTTTCATCATTTTTAAAATCTAAACTTTCCTTCTTCTCTTCTTCTTCTATTACAATATCATCATTGATAATTTTTGATTTCTCTTTATCATGATCATTATCACTCATTGAAACGTTATCAGGGTTTTCTATACTTGATGAATCTAGATTCGATATTTGAGTTTGATCAAATGGTAATCTAATTTGATGATTAATCATTAAAACTTCGTCTTCTCCTTTTTCTTCTTCTTCAATTAATTTTTTTGTATCAAATTTAGGCCCAAATTCTTCATCACTAACTCTAATCTTAGGTTTACCTCTAACCCAGCCTGCTCCACCTTCAACAGTTTTTGATAATTCATTTAATTTTGAATCATCTTTATCTTTATCTTCATCAGATTTTCCTTCACTTATTCTACCATCTGATTCTATTACTGGACTACCATACATTCTTGCACCACCGAATATATTTTCATCAATTACTTCAATCATTTCCAAGTTTTCTTCAACATTTTGATTGTGATTATCACTACTACTTGATAAACTATTACTTTGAAGTTGTTGTTTATTATCATTTGATGATGATTGTAAATTTAAAATTTCATCATGATCATGATTATTAATTAAATCTAAACCTTGATCCCAGGTTTTAGATTTACCTAATAAAGCTAATTCAGTTTCATAGAACCATTCATTTCTTTTTAAATAATGTACTACAACTGTACCACCATAATTTAAACCTTCGAATCTTTCTTGTCTTAATTTGCTTTCTTCGTCATTAAATCTAATTGTAGGTGAAGCGATTAATTTATTAGATTTTTCTGATAGATGTTTATTTATTGCTTGTTTGAAATTTGATTCAGGTAAATCTTCATAATTTGGTAATCCAACTAAAAGTTCACTTGGTGGTCTACCAAATTTAAGTCCAGCTGCTTTATCATCAAGATGATTATTAATTGTAGGAGTGGTAGTAGTAGTAGAACTTAATGGTGATACTCTTGTAAAAGTTCCATCATGATCAAGAACAGCTGGAGTTCTCATTTCATTTTCATTTGGAATCGTCTTCGTATTAGGTTTCTTTATCCTTTTATCATTAACTTCAAATAATAAACTTGATAATGAAACCTTTGGTGTTGTTTCATGATTTGTCGTGAAACCATCAAATTTTCCACCACCTTCAATTAGAGCTTCAACTTCTTCTTCCATTGTCATACCAGATTTAGGTGGTACATATTTTTGGCCAAATCTAGTTACAGTAGAATAAGTTTGAAATAGATTGATACCACCTCTTTTTTCAATTTCATCTGAACTCAAACCTTCTTTACCTTCTTGACGAATTTTTGTAACTTGATTTGGAAATAAAAATCCATGTGAATAAGTTGTACCTGCTTTTGGATGATCATAAATATAACATCTTTCTGTGACCCAATTGATTGAACTTGCATTTGGATGGATTCTCATCCATTTAGCTACTTTTTTATCTTCTGCTCCTGTTAAATGTTTAATTACTTCAGGTGAGGTTGCAACGTAATCTACTAAATCTGATGATAATGCGTAACATTCACCTCCCATGAATAAGTTCCTAATCAAGTCTATATAAATGAAAACATACCGAAAAGATGAATAGACATGTCAGCTTGGATATTCTTTTGAAGAAGAAAAAAGACCACTTACAGCCCCAATAAGTTTTAGTACGAGGTGCAACTCTAAGATGTCTTTCGAGTTCGCTTAAAACAATAAAAGCATCATCATCCGCTTTAACCACAAAATCAGCTTTCTTGAAGCCCACTTTGATATCAGCTTGATTTATAGAACTTGAATTAGATGTAGATTTAGTTTTCGAATGATAATAAAATGGTATGGTACCATTCTCAGCAGCCCACCTAAAATAAGCATAAGTTTTACCTCTATTCATGTTTTCATCTATATCTAATATAACTATATCATTAAAAGTTTCAATCTCTAATGCAATCTTTCTTACGTTCTGAATTTTAGGTTTACCGATAATAAATTTGATTTGTATATTGTTTAAATATTGGTGAGTTTTATGATTTTTTAATTTGGTATGTCTTGCATAGGTTGATCTGATTAAATGTCTTCTTTCATATGATGAATCAATCGAGAATACACCGACAAATACATTTACAGGAGGTAAACTATTTGCAAATTCATGTGGAAATGGTGGTTGTGTTTGACAATATGACCTCCATGGTAACGGTACTTTATCTGTATCAAAGAACCTAATTAAAAAGCCTATGAGACCACCTATGAAAGAACTGATGAAGATTAAACTCAAAATGATGGCTAAAGGTTTTCTTGATGGTATGAAAGCTGAAATGTTTCGGTAAGTACGTGAGATGATGTTCAGAATTGAACGTGAACTTCTAAAAGGTGAATGTGAACGAGATGGATATTTAGTACGCCTCGAAGCATGATGAGCTTGATAATAATAGTCATTGTCGAGAGGTTTACGAGACTGATAGAATCCTTCATGTTTGAGTTCACGCGGTACGAAGGTAGGTGAATGTAATGATGTGGATGATGATAATGATGAAGCACTAAGAGCGTGAATTGAATTCTTGCGTTTATGACGTCGTGAAGAGGAAAACCAGCTTCTTTTTGAACGCCTTGGTGAGTCAGTGTTAGTAGTAGTAGTCGGATTCAAACACTCTAAGCCAGTCAAAGTCGATGGAGCTGGATGGTTGATAGATTTACGAGGAAAAGCAGAAGAGGTACGAAAATGATGACTGTGGATAGAAAGAAGGAATGATTTTCCAATGAGTGAATTTGTTTGTAAAAGAATATGGAAGAAAGAATGACTAACGAATGAGAGTAAGGATCAGACGAATGATGATATCTGTTAGATGGACTAGGTACTAATCGAGATCGATCAATGGTAGTAGTACTAATAGCAGGTGAATGAGAACGAGTTGGACAATCTGATAAGAGTGTGTTGTTTGATTCGTTTTGAGTGAGTGAGTTAATAAGATTGGAATTTTGTTGATGAGGAGTGGTAGTAGTGAGAGTAGAATCAGAGTAAAGAGGTGGTAATGAGGTATTTGAATGGGTAGGTGATTGATTTGTCGAGTGTAATAATGAAATTGAAGATGAAGTGGAAGATAAAGTAAAAGGTTGAATTGATTTTTTCCTTTTCAACATCCTAGTGGTTTCGATTGGATCGGATTCGAGTAAACATGATGAAGATTCCGATTCGGCTGATGAATTGAAATCGGAATCGTCAATCGTACGTGGTAATAAGTAGGACTCGTGAGCAGCGTTTGAAGAGGATGATTCGGTTTGAAATTCATCATCGTCTTCGTTTGTTTGATCGATCGGTAATAGGTGATGATGGTGATGATGATGATGATGATGATGTGAGTGAAGTGAGTAAGTTGATGATGAATTATTATCTTGTTCTATTTCGACGATGGTGTTGTGATGAATGGGTTGATGAGACGAATTCATGATGATGAGAATGTTGGTGAATTAAAAAAATGGAGGAGACTTGAAGGAAATGAAGGAGGACAAAAATTTTGAAATAAACAAAAAATATAAAAAATGAATTGGAAATTAATTGACCAAATTAATTAAAATGGCCTCGTTCGTTCAAACTTGACATCCAAAACCATTCAAATTAAGTACTTATGAGTTAACACCAAATCAAGTTATGCATATATCTTCAGATGACCATTCGAGGTCAAGTTCATCCACCAATCGACAACATTAATCCGTGGTAAGAGGCAGACACATCATAAATGACACTTTCAAGAGCGCAGAAATTAAAGGTGAACCAGTTTTTATGTTCAGGACGATCACTCGATTTATTTCGACATGGACAACATCAGCACATTCAAACTCACCCAACGCACTGAGTGGCCGCGGTCTCAGATGGGGGGCTTAAAGATGCTGAGTCTCGAATTGATTGTTTGTACGCCTGAATTGAATGCTGATTTGAGTGAATCCAGGTGAAATCATAATCGATAAAAAGAAACGTTGTGATGAAAATCGCTCGTTCGTGACAATTTAGCATGTTGGATTTTTGGGATCAAGTAATATTATTTCCGTAACTTTTCAGGTATCAGCTGCTGAGCTCCCTCGGTCGGAACTCAATGGTGGGACTGACCATCCTGTGAGTATTTAAGGAGCCCTTTAAAGAACCCATCCTTCTCTCCTCAGCCCTCTCTCAACAACTCAACCAAAAAGTACCTTCACAAGTTCCAATACCCCTTGATAAACCTTCGAAAAGTCTAAATATCTTCTAACCTTTGCCAAAATGACTAGTCAAAACCGTCGTAACTTTTTACGGAGAGCCAGGACGCATGACTCATTGCTCTCGAATGAGTCTTTTGCTTGTCACGGTCTGCCAAACGACGAATTCCCAGAATATGTCGCCTATGCCTCTCAACCCCAGCCCCAGTCCACACGAAGACACCATAATGGGTTTTACGACGATTACTATGCAGCCCCAACTCCTGTTGCTCATCAACGTTTTGATTTTTACAAAGTCCCAGACACACCCAAACACGTACTTGAACGGGAGTCCTCCTATGACGCCTCAGAAAACTCTCGGAGGGCGCAGAGACGCAAAGGGAGGTTATTCGAAGATGGTTACTTTCCTACTACTAATATTAACAATCCGTCATCTTACACGCGACGATCCGGAATGACTGACCTTTCCAATGACATTCAGAGATATATATCACCATCCACTCGGTCTCACAGGAGTGGATCTTGCCCTGAAGTTTGCGATTTTGGCTCGCAGGCTCGGCGCGGCTACGGACGAGGAGCGATTGATTATAACATGGTCATCAACGATACAGACATGCAACAGGGCAGTTCCCACGCCCATCGACACGCTCCATATCAGGCAAATCATCTTCAACAGACTGTCAAACGGGAAAATAACTCGGCTCAACAGCACGAACCCCTCGACTCCTTTAATCTCGCTGACTGTCGTCTCTCGCAGATCTGTAGCGCTGATGAGCTAGGGGAGATTCCAGGTGAGGGGTCTCAAGACTATCATCAATCAACACGATTCGGAACAGGACGACATGGTCCTGAGAACATCTTCATGGATTTCGGTGACACTGAGGAAGACCCATACTACTCAATTCCCGATAGCGCATCTTATCAACCACTTCAACAAAATTATGCTTACCAATTTTCATCCTCAAGAAGAAACTATCCTACTTACCGTTCTCTTCACCAAACGCGGTTTTATTAGGTTTTTTTTTGTCTTATGATTTTTCAGCAATTGTATATAGATTTAATTTTGATTCTTCTTTTTTGGCTTGGTTTCTTTCTTAATGTCATGTAAATGAAAAATAAAGTTTATGCCCTTGATAAACTTTGAGGGTTCGTTTTATTTCATATAGTGAAGTAAGAGTGGGCTGTTATACATGATCATTGAATCTTCATAAAGATTTCCTTATTTTAAAAAAAACGATCTTGACATTTTACACCTTTTCACTTAATTCATTAAGGAGATGAGGTAAAAGGAGAAAGGTTGAGAGCTATTAGGGGAAAAAAAATTGTCTGATTGGTTCGAGTAAGTTTCATTATTGAGTGTGTATTTATTGTGAGTTGAGTTGAATCGGACAAAAAAAGAAGAAGAAGAAAAAAAAAAAAAACTTTATAAATATTTAAAAAAAATTGAAGAATATTAATATTATATAAAATCAAAAGAATATATGTTGGTTTTTTTTTCTTTTTCAAGTAAATTTATTCCTATATATCTTTTGGGAAAAAAAAAAGAAAACAAAGAAAGAAAAAAAAAAACCCTGAAGTAGAAGCTTAAAATTAGATCTACATATATATATATATATAGAAGAAAAAGTATATGATTTGGGATACAGTTTTAATATCAAGTTAAGTGAAGAATCAAAAAAAAAAAAAAACTAGGCTTATACACATAAAGCCAATAATGTTGACACATATTCACCAACAGGATCAGGTTTATAAAAGAGATGGTAGAAAAAATGCTAAATTGGATCAAAATATGTGAATTTACTCAATTGTTTTTTGTAACATCACTTCACACATTGATATACCTGAGTTTTTGAATGCCCAATTCAAGTGACCCATTCCAAAAGACACTAGAGGGGGTCACAATCTCTCATCAAGCTCTAGGGAGGGCAACATTTTATTATTATTATTGCTCCTGAAGCTTCTTTCATTCATGAAAATGCTCAATTAGAAAAAACTTCAATTTGATTTTAGGTATTCATAAAATTCAGATAAAAAAGGCATGCTTCAAAAGTGGGATACCTACCCAGTTGAGGTTTATATTTACTCAAGTTTATCCTATTCCATTCTCAAACAAGTCCTTACCCACAAGATAAATGAGGGGTGTTATTGATAGTGACACAAGGAGTTTGAAATCTTTGGTATATTCAATACTCAGTAATCAATGGGAGACTTTGCCCCAGGAACTATCCGTCTTCACTTTGCTCTAATCTATGGCAAGCAAGACCATCCCTATTCACTAGTACTGTGTTATCAGAATTTTATACTGTGGTCTAATGATCATCTCAAATCAAGATTGAAAAATGAAAAATCTTATGAGTGATAATGTTCAATACTGGATAAAATTGACAGTTGACACTCATTACTCAAGGAATGATGGAATGAGAGTGACTTGTAGTCACCAAGGACTAATCAAATAGACCTTTGATAGATTAGTACAGCTCCATCACTAATTATGCATTAAGCCATACACTACACTGAAAGAGACTTTTCCCCTGGGGGAAAATTTTCTTAAAGAGGGGGACAAAGTTGTTTCAAAAAGGGCACTTTCCACCTGTGGGCTTTAAGTGGGACTGTGAAATGGGACCGTGACAGCTTGTACATGAGAGTGTATAATTGTATGGCTTCAAGTCAGCAATTAAACAAAGGCCATGTGTCATAGAGATGTACAAGCTGTCTATGATGGACCTGAGAGGAGGGTGGAGGGGAAAACCTCAAACTCTCAGTTGCACATTGCACAGACTCCTGTACACCACCACACCCATCCTGCACTCAACTCTTTCCCATTCACCACTTGCTCTCCCCTTCACCAATCGCACTCCTCATCACCAATGGTTCCGCCCTACACTGATCATTTCACCCTACACTGATTGCATCACGGCTGGTGTAGTACACTTAGGATTAATGAAGACTAGGAGCAATGGAACATGTTTGAGGATAGATCGGTTAAGATGTTCAGTTTTGTTTTTTCGGAGTGCGCCCAAAGTGTGATTTTTTTTGGTTACTTACTCATGGAATTTCATATGAATCACATATATTTCAATAAGAGTGGTAATTACAAGAAATAGATCACAAAATACAAATGAAATAATAGATTCACAAAAGAACTAAAAGAAAGGAACAAGATAAAACATAAAATAAAACTTACCTTGTTTCATTTCACCCCCATTGAACTTTGTCTTATTTTTATCAAATATCAAAAAACAGCTTAATACTTAAATATTTTTAATTACATAATAAATTTATAAGTAATTAAAGAATAAATAATAACACATTTAATATATCCACAACTGAAAATAATGTGAATGCATAAAAATTAAGTAAAAAGATTTTGAAATAAAATGAAAACAAATCTTGAAGTTATAATCAATTAAAAATATATAGATCATCTAAATAATCAAAAACCATTTAAAAAATAACATATAAAACCAAAATTATTAATCAAACATCTTGATATAAATATATTAATGACCTAAACAGATTAATTGATTTAAATATATAAATAATCTTGAAATATAAATGATTCAATATAAAAACATCTTGCTTTAAATGGATGATTTGAGTTCTTTATCAATAAATAATTTAAATTAGACAGAATGAACCGATTAAACGGTTCGATTGCTTGATTTGATTCAGGTCGATCGGACAGTTTGATTCGGACGTTTTCCGATCAATTCGGTGATAGTGTAACATTGAAGTGATTGGTTGTAGCGTGATCGTACGATGGGTAGTGTACAGATGCGGTACTGTAGTGTAGAAAGGTGAAGAGAGGTGTAGTGTAGAAAGTGAGATGGTGTACACCGCCGAAGGGTCTTTAGCGATAATGTGGTCAAAGGTGGGGCCGACCCTGGCTCGTGAGTGACACGGCCAGTCTTGCCCTGTTCTTGCCGAAACCAGGCGACCCGGCCCTGGGCGGTCAATCCTCGCGCGTCCAATACGTGATTTCAGATGCTCCCGTATTCACCTGATCAGGAATTCATGGGTGCTGCTGGTGAAGGACCAACCGCACCCCTCCGCACGGACTTCATGTCTTTTGCCGTGATTAAAGCGGCAAGAACTCCTAAATAAAAACCGTAATCTTTGCAAGATTCTTGCGGTCCACCATGGGCCGGATGCAGCCTCACAGTTTGTGCCCAGTTGAATGCCAGATGAAATCAATGGTTTTGCCGTAATCAAGCTGGCACACACCCTCATGTATTTAAGCTGTGGTTTCAGCTTCAATACATACTGTGTCTGAGTCGCACAGGCTGCACTCGTGTAATTTTGCCACAAATTCTAGTGCCACTCACTTAGTCTCGATCTCTCCAGGTTCAAGAATTTTATCATCCCTCCTTTCCTTTGTAGTGCCCATTCTTGCGGTTGTGCCTTTATCCACTCTCTCCATTAAAACTATGCCGCCAAAAGCTAACCAGCCTGACCCAAATCTTGATAAATGTGAGTTCAGACACTCACACTGTAAGGCTCATGATTGTTCTGACATGGCATGGGTTAAGATTTCATCCTGGTCCGAAGTGGCGAGAATGCAGGGAAATGGTCATGCAAACTTTGTCAGAGTTGGATTCCTTTCACGCTCCGTTCCTCACACTGCAGGCTCGATAAACATCGTCAGCTAGTTGCCAAGGAGCATGAGAAGAAGACTCCACATGGTCCAGGGTTACCGCCAGGCATCCACTCCGATCCACAGAGTCAATTCTCCATGGCGGATATGGAAGCACTTGGTTTCACAATTCCACATGGTCCAGGGTTACCACCAGGCATCCACTCCAATCCACAGAGTCAATTCTCCATGGCGGATATGGAAGCACTTGGTTTCACAATTCCAGTTGGCCAAGGAACAAGCCAAGATTTGGGCCTGGAAATCAACAATCAACATCAAGATAACACTGATGGGTTTGAAATTGACAATGAGTACAACACAATGTCAGATGCATCAAACTTCCGACATGCATTGTTTGATAACACAAGTTGGCCAGAGCCTATTGAGGTCAAGGATCATTTAGAGGTGGATGAGCTGATGGCTTGATTCAGAGAAGAGCCAGACCGGTCTCTGGCTTCAGATTCAAAGGGGTCCGGTCCTGATCCTGTCACTGAAAGTGTAAACAGTGAGTTTTGCCTTTCAATTACATTCTCCACTGCTAAAACTAACTTGTGTGAACTTTCTTTTTCAGCTACTATGAATTAATTGTCTAGCGAGACCAAAAGTGGTTTAATGGTGAACGGACCTGGGCTGAAATCCAAGCTAAGACACACCTACCTATTCCCACCCATCGGGAGGTACTTTTGTCAATGGGACACAGGAGTCTGGATATAGAAGACAAGATGGAGATAGAAATGGAGGAGTCTTATGAGGAGGCTGAGGATGAAGGCAAATGAACTGCTTGCTTAGGATTTTTCCCAAATTTACTAGTGTGACCATACTGTATACATATGGAATATCAAATGTTGAATCACCCCTGCTATGCTTTTCTTTTCACCCCTTCCATTCCACCTGATTTCTGTAATAGTCCAGGCTTCCACAAGCAACCTGGGCCTACTGCTCAAACCCACCCCCAATTCACTGCTTTCACCCTTCTGCAGCATGACAGTATCTTGTGAGACACCTGAGCGAAATGGCTGCATCAAGTGTGGGCCATCCTCAAAGGGGTGCGCTGAGATCAGCATGCGTCAGAAAGATGCGGCTTCTGCCCTTTTCCAGTGTGACAGTATCTTGTGAGACACTTGAGAAAAATGGCTGCATCAAGTGTGAGCCATCCTCACAAGGGTCTGCTGGGCTCACTGCCAATATATTTTCATCGCATGGAAGCTTGCTATGTAACATAGCATGTCTTCATGTGATACTATGGACCATTTTTCAAGGTCCCTACCTTGGAAAATAGACCTATTGCATCACATCTTGGCCTGCTATGTGACATAGCATGCCTCTATGCAATGCAATTTTCTTGGTGGTGGCTCAGCACGCATCTGAAGCCACTTACCTGCCCAATGCAGGTGCACTTTTGTCTCACCAATTGATGTGAGACAAAAGCCCCAAGAAATGTGGGCTAGACTCCCAGAGTCAAGCCGAATGTAGCTGCCACATTGCAGCGGGAAAGCGCATTACTCAGTTCAGCGGGCAAGCAATTTCGCCTGCACAGGGTGGCTATTCTGCACACCAAAACTGGGGGAGATGATAAACCCCAGACCTGCGTGCATTCAGCATCTCATTGGCGCAGTCTGTGACTGCACAGCCTGGGGAAGCAGCTGCGAATGGGAGGCAATGGTGTGACTGCCGCCATCCGGATTCGAATCTCACCGGAGTAATCGCACGATTCACCCCTGCAAGTGAAAAATCACGCATCTCATCCGGCAAAGCCCTTCGGCCGTGTAGAGTGTGAGGTGATTCGGTAGGGAGGTCCGGTGATAGTGTCGCCAGTGGAGATAAAACCGGTAAAATAAATTAGGTTAAAACAAAGGCCATTTGTCACCGATCTTGTGACACATGCTGTGACACATGGCCTTTGTTTAATTGCTGACTTGAAGCCATACAATTATACACTCTCATGTACAAGCTGTCACGGTCCCATTTCACAGTCCCACTTAAAGCCCACAGGTGGAAAGTGCCCTTTTTGAAACAACTTTGTCCCCCTCTTTAAGAAAACTTTACCCCAGGGGAAAAGTCTCTTTCAGTGTAGTGATACAGCCTGTGAGGTTCTCCTTCCAACCACATGTGACTGGGGACCTTTGGGGCCCCCAATGAGTATAATTATTGTTACTTGTTTTTTGAAAAAAGGATCCATCATCACTTGCTCTGCCAACATAGACATATAGGACAAGCTTGTCCTAGATTTCCTCAGACAAGCTTTGTCCTAGTTTTTCCTTTTGTAGACAAGGAACATATAAAACAAGTCTTGTCCTAGAAGTTCTAGAACAACCTTGTCCTAGTAGTCTTCTTTGGCAGTGTTGCATACTTCAACATAGAATAGCTATACTTCAACCAGTACTTCAACAAACATCACTGCAGGATTTTATCAAAAAATTCCTTGGACATAAACCTTGGACTGTACCCTCCCAAGGTTTTCATCCAAGTCATTCTCTATTGCCAAACAAAGACTTGTATAGACACTTTGGACAGGTTCTCTCAAAGGTCTTTTCACTAAGGGATGCTTGGATCAAAAAGATGCAAGTGGAACATGCTGGTAATTCATCATCTCATAAGGTTTGGGATTATCAGGAAAGCCACTGACCCCATCTTCAGTTGACTGGGAGGTCAGTGACTGTTTGACAGGCACAATGAGATTGTGTCTTTGTATTCTCCAAAGTTTCTCTTTTGTTCAATCCCTTCTTTTGGAGTTAGGACTTAGTTCTCTTGTGATTACTCTCTCTATAGATTCATTCCTTGTATCTGTAAAGTCATCCAACTTGACAAATTCAGACTCCAAGAAGTGAAAGAAGGACAAGTCTAATCTTTTCAACTTTCTTGGAGAAATCAAATCCATATGAAGGTGACTTGTCAATGAGAGCACACAGTGTCATGTTTGAAATCACCTCAGAATCCCTCTCAAATCCAGTGCCTCAGTGTCTGGGGGGTGGTGGCCCAAGGGCTCAAGCCCACCCTTGTTACTCATGTCCATTCAATACAAGTCACTGATCCATGTTCATCATGATGTCAGCTCATGAACATCAGTATGATTGTAAACTGTGCAGTGATACACAGGCATACAGTACACACCTTTCAGCACATGGTGCATTGAGCAAAAAGAAAAGGAAGTTACTTTGCATAAAGGGAAGGCTCATGTGCTAGCTCTGGGTGAAAAATGAGAACAATCAGAGAACTAAAAAAGTTCTTCATCTGCTCTCATCAACAAGTCACCTTGATACAGACAGGGTATCACAGCCAAGATACTAACTGTACTTTTTTCCTTTCAGCTTGTTAAATCTGGTTTACAATTCCTTGACATGCTGAACATGCACCAATGAAAACTTACCTTGATTGAGTAGTTTCCTCCACTGCATTTGAGAGAGATAGAAGAAAGTTGAGCTGATCATATTCAGACTTTGTGGCCTAGATTTCCTGTTTGGGCAAAATCTCTCACTTTTTTGTTTCTCAATGGCTTGGAACTTGTATATTTTTGTTACCTCAGTCTTGAATTAAAACCTATGCTGACATGCAGTCTGAAAGCACATGCAGTAGGAACAAGTGATGAACACATTTTTTCAACCTCTTCAGTATAAGTACAGAGCATCTACAAAGCTGGGGTTATGTATTCCAACCAAGAGAGGTCTCTTGACAGCTTCCAAGCCAGTGCTTCTGTTGATGGACCATCCTTCAGGCTTTACAAGAGGTTTCATTGGCATGAAGAAATTCATGGGATGCAGAGCTGATAGTATTTCAACACTCAATTTTCAATATATTGCAAGAAAAAAGTATTGTATCTTTGTAAATTTGAAACATGCAAAGGTAAATGTGGTTTTGGATGGGTAGAGGGACAGTGTAAAATACTTTGCTATGGGGTAAGTGAATTTTACACCCTTCACTTTACACCCTCTTCAGAGTGTAAAGCCTGCAAGATGTAAAGAGACATATCACACTGGTAATATATAATTTCACACCCCTGGTCCCATGACCCTGGGTGTAAAGTGCCATGGTGTAAAAAGTTGAGCATTTAAAACTACACCTTTCTTTCCTCATATATTATGCCAGCCCCTGAGTACTCAACAAGTACCATGGGACTACAAAAATATTTTAATTATAGTGTAAACAACTCATAGCTCAGTTTCAAAAGCTATACATGGGACAACCTGTTGTAACCCATAGCTATAAAATATAATGGTAATAATACATTATTACCAAGGGATTTACATATACAAAGTTAGGTCTACCTTCTACTGAGTAAATATGCTCATAGAGAAGGAAGAGTGAAGGCTCAGAATATAAAAGGAGGACAAGACCTCCCTGGACACTCAATTTCAATTTTCTAACCTTTCTTCACTGGTCAAGGGATTTGGGATTATGTGGCACTGCCAGCAAAAATTACTCGGACAGCCTTGTCCGAGTAATTTTTGCTGGCAGTGTGGGTCAACCTCCTTTTTTGGATGGTATTGATTGCATTTCCTGACCCTGGCTGGGGTCCAAAGTGAAAGGACTTCCCTCATTTTTTTACTGTTTTCTTTTGGGGTAGTCCTATTCAGGAGTTGAATGGGGGATTATTGAAATTAGGTGTTTAAGATGGATGCTCAGTTTGAATTTTCTAACCTTTCTTCACTGGTCAAGGGATTTGGGATTCTGTGGGTCAACCTCCTTTTTTGGATGGTATGGGCTGCATTTCCTGACCCTGGACAGGGTCCAAACACAGCAGGGATAAATTGATGTCCACAGGGTGAAATTGATTTGACCAGACCAGGAAATTGTAACAGGCTCAAACTTATGAGGCTGTGAATGACTTTAATATGCTTATGGTCTAGGGTTTTCTTAAGTCTTATGGACAAGGCTTTGGGAACCAAGATAGATTAAACAATAGTTGAAGCTTTATTAGTGAGATTGAAAGATGATAGAAGCTCACAAAGAGTGCAAAGACAGATGATAAAGAGTTGGAAAAGTAATTTGATGATAAAAATAAGAGTGAGGTCTGAGGTCTGAGGAAAACATCTTCATGCACAACACAGAGGTATTTATACATATCTGATGAGAGGCAGTTCCTCAAATCATCTACAGAAAGGGACGAAAACAAGGGTTCCTGAAAAGTCCTGGCCTAAACATGAATGGCCTACAATGACTAATGATAGCTGATATTACAAGATGGCAGGTACCTTTTCAGGGACAAGAAAGAATGAAGACCTTAATTTCCTGGTCTGGTCAAATCAATTTCACCACATGGACATCAATTTATCCCTGCCATGAAAGTGAAAGGACTGCCCCCAATTTTTCACAATACAGAATTCTTCCCTTTTCAATTGATACTCTCCATGGTATTATCCCTGACCATGCTTGTTGTTTGCATTGAGGAGATGACAACTTCTGGTTTTATGGTTAAAACTGATGTGGGTCTTTAGAAAAAGAGACTGCACTCTGGCCAAAGGACTTGTACAGCAAAGGTTAAAGAAAACTTAGATGGCAAGTCTGACTTCACAGTATCCTAAAAATTCCTGGTATCAACACTTGACTCTAGCTGTAGAAAATAATCAAGACACTCAAAAGAAGAAGCATCAACTTCAAAAAGAAAAAAAGCAAACCATCCCTTCCACTCTTTCAAGACCTTTCATTGTTCACAAGGTCACATAGTTCAAAGCTTCAGATTCCAATGACATTCAAAGTTTGGAAAATCTTCAAAAAGATATCAGCTATTTTCATGAACTCAGTGGTGTACATCATGTATTGCAAGACCAAAGTTCTGGTAAACTTTTTGGTGTGGTAGAGTTCATCAAGTATGATGACATGACTCCCAAGTGATATGATGTGCTTTCACAGGTCATTAAAAATTTGATGCTCCAGTGCACATTTCACTATGATATCATGACAAGTGCGGCCCATAAAGAAGCTAGGGGCATTAGTGTGTTTTCAGGAATTGGTTGGAGAATTGGCATGATATTTGGGGAAAAGCTGGATATTAATTGGTATTTGAGCTCCCAAATTGGTTTTGTTTCACAAATCTGACTAGTTTTACATCATCTACTGTTTACAAAGGTTGTTATGCTTGCAATTTCAAGTATATCAAAGACAAGGAAATTTGAAAGGAGAAGCTTCAGGCTTATACACAGCTCATGGGTTACCTACCAACTATTGAGGCTTACTATCCTCAAGTTAGCCACCAAGCAGACTGTGAATGCTACAGGCACCACACCTGCATCTACCCATGCTGCTAGTGTAGGCCTGTTAGTCACCAAGATGTGCACACAGTCTCACTCACTCTATTCAATCTACCCACAAATGGTTCACCACATACAATCATTGAGTGCTGGTAATGTGATCTTGTTTGTGTTTGTAGATTTAAATAAATAGAATGCACTGTACCTCATTTTTAAGTAGTATAAAAGTTTAAACTTTACTCACATATATTGGAATAAAAATTTTGGGAGCCACTGGTCTCTCATTTCCATATGTCTTTTTCTCTCTTCTACATGCAATGCTTCAGATAAGGTCACCAGGTGATTCCTGTCTGAGTACCACCCATAAACTGGATGAGCATGCAATGGACCCATCTTGACTGCTTGCTCTTGACTGAAGCCATACAATGGACCTACAAGCAGCCAACCTGATATCTACCATGAGCTTACATTGGGATGGCATGCTAAGATGAGTAGAGCTAATGGGCAGGGCAATGTGGGACTGGAGGTGGAGTGAGGTAACCCTCACCCACTGCTCACCTGAACCTTGTGTCACATCCCTCAACATGACCTGCCAGTGACTTGGTAGCACATTGAGGCTTGGTGGAACTGGCATGCAGGGGTTATGAACTAACCATTGAACATACTGTGGAGAGCAGGTAACACCCACACCCTTTACTGAGATGGTGGGGCCATGTGATGTATCACCATGAGCTCCCCACTGATTCTAAGCTTGAGGCACATGCATGTGCTCTGTAAGGGCTGTGTGAGGCTTGTATTCGCAGGGAGGGCGTCAAATTTATGTACGTCAGCCCACGGTATATCCTGCCCGTAATATATTTGCGACGTGAGTCAGACCTGAAACAGCTTCGACGATGTTACCAACCCGGAATTACCCGGATGGGCCGGGGGTGTGAAATTATGGATGAGGCCCGGGATATGTATTTTTACAACCGCGTTTCAATACCGGGCTGTCAAAACAAAGCCCAGGGGCGGGCTCATTCAGGGCCGGGTGCCTCATCAACTGGTCCAGGCTTGAGTTTCTGACTGACATTGTTCGACTCTGCCGGTCTCTCTTTCCGTTTCTTGCCCGGCGTCTAAGCTGATGCTAAAGCTTTCAATCGAAACTTTTAATAACTCAAGCGACACTTTTACGAGATTATTAAAACTTGAACCGAATGTCGATTGATCAGTTGTGCAACTCACTTGATCAAGTAGAACTCCTTTCTACTACGACCAAAAACTCACCAACTACGAACATTAATAAGTTAGTCAATACGGAACATGGTAGATTTGGAACTCCTTCCTCGAACGTTTGGAAACCACCACCCAAGCCCCCCACACAAATCTTTCATTCGTTTTTGTGCCTCGACGTCGAATCTACCTGTATCGGCTCGAGTGAGCGCGCACTTGGTAACCCTCACAACTTGACTGATCATCAACTCAATTGGCTATACCCAAATGAAATCGTTGAATGGCCAGTGATTCTGCTACAATGGCGAATCAATCGCGGTCGATGGGAGCTATACGAGGTAGCACGCTACCGTAGTTTTGTGAAGCCCTTATGGCGACCAAAGGTGTCAGAATTTTGTACGCAACTTACAGGAATCACGCAGGTGTGTGTGTATATGTGTATGTGTGGATATGGGTGTGATCGCCAAGCTAGAAATTTTTCTGATGACTTCGTTGATTCATCAAAATCCCTGCTGACATTGACCGAATGCGACTCATGATCCAAACACTCACTCAAAACTATCTCTTTTCGAAATAGCCCAAAATCGATAATGCACCAACGCTATCAATGATGTTGCAAGACTTTCAAGTCAACTTCGTCCAACCTCACAGATTGTTTACAAATTCTAATCGATCGGTTTGGGTAACCGACGGACCATGGGTTAGTTCAAATCAAGGCAGTTCAGCGCGTAGCTCAACACTGACGACCAATCTTTCACGCGCCGTGCACTTGAATTCTATTCTCATATCATCTATCCGACATTCAGGACCTAAGAGACCACTGGGTTAAATCCGTCTTCCTCTCCAAACTTTCAGCCTGTCAGATTCCACCTTACCTCAAATCTCCTATCAACATGATCGACATGCGCTTCCTACTCAGGGCCTTCATACCCAAAGTTTGTTGTATGAGTGTTCCACCTTCCTTATCGCTCAACGAGAGCTTGAAGACGTTTGGTCTCGAATTCGAAGGGCAGGAACACAGTGGGATTGATGATGCGGCGAATCTGGCCAGACTATTGACGAAGTTGACCGAGTTTGATTGTCATGGGTATGGACCATCCCAGTGGATCTTTCGTGTCAATCGGACCCTTTATACCGAGCCAGGAAGGTATTTCTGGATGGGCAAACAGGGTAAATGCACTTGGACCGCACCGTGATCAATTTCCACTCCCCCCCTCCCCCGAACGTGTATGTCTCTGGTTTCCTTCGGTATCCATTTTCCAGCTTGTGTAGGTCTACATTGCTGTTTTGACATTGCATCACACCAATCCTACTGTTTGAGTGTTAGTCGTCTCAACAATGATGTAGTCTTTCACCGTTTCCATCAGCTGTAATCCAACAATAATTTACCAGTCATCTATTTGATGGAGGTCTTAGAGTTAGAAACGTGATTGTTCTACCCCAACCGCCACACCAAAAATTGATTGATGTTGACTACTTTAATTAGCATTTTGGAACCTCTAGCTGGTCACGTGCGATAAAGAACCTAACTAAAAATAGTGATCCGTCTCGTGATAAAAGCATCGCGTTAAGGTGATACACCTGAAAAGTCGGGGGACCCCAGGTAGCATTTGACTCTAAGAAATGTCCGCGTGTGAGAAAAGGCTTGGCGCCCAATGGAAAGAGTACAGCACCATGTGTGCAAAATTGATTAGACTCATCTTAGACGAGAGCCATGAACAATGCCTCAAAGGGGTGTGATTGGGGGACACATTGACTTGTATCAACCCCATTACTTCTTGAGTCATGACCTACAGTCTTTCAAGGGCAGCAGTAGTGCAGGTAAAGGGCGAAGCAACGACACTATTGCATTGCACAAACTTCAGAGGGCGCAGGGTAGGTTTTACAGTAAACGGAAAGAACATTGATGAACTGGGTATCATCTCATGTGCCGCGTAAACTAGGTTTTATGAGAAAGACATATCAAATTCCACAGTTTTCAACTATTCAATCAACGAACAAGCTACACTACCCAGCTTCATTCGTATCTCTTGAAAGTCGACATCATGTGCTAATCGGAAAATAAAGATAGTCATCTTGTCAATTCTAGCTCGAACACGTGGTCAATGCACGAACAGGAAAAGGAGTAAAGGAGCAAATGAGTGAACTCAACTATCTTCGACTTCACCCCATCTCGCAATCTGACTCAATACCTCAACTCGACTTGCGTCACTAGCTTCGTCAACTGTCAGCTTACCTTGAACCAATGCCAATGCGATTACAAATGACTTTGTAACGTGTACCGCTCGTTCAAAGCCTGTTTATTGTAACTAATCAATTCTTTGTTACGTGGATACTAGGAGATTGGTAGGATTCAAGAAATTTAATTACCGGCGAGTTTCAGCTGATCAAACTCCATCACCACCGATCTCAAACTTTCTTTTGTGTGGCTTGACTGTTTGGGCAATATAATAGAGTCTTCGTATAACTTGAGATCGATGGAATATGACTGGTTAATCCATTCAATCAAAGGTTTCCAATATTTTTCTTGTAGGTCTACTAGTCGCTTGGGTTTTGACTCAAAAAAGCTAGATTGTGGAGAACATGTTAGGAAAATTGTCGACATTCAGAAGGTTACAACAGGCGGTTTGATCGAGATAAGCCTACCAAATGGTGTCGGTATCAAGGTAACTCAGCAGAGAATCGACGATGGCAGCTCGATCGCTTTCGTTGAGTCCATCAATAGCTCTAGAGACCAGTGAAGTCTGTACTCTCAAGACACGAGATCAGTTACCGAAATCAAATAGGTGCAACAAGAGTCCATAGAAAAAATAGTGCCAATTGAATTTTTGTTATGGAGTAAAGCGAATCAGGAAACAAACCAACGGTAAAGAATGTTGTTTGAGGACTTTGCGCTGTTCGGACCACTCGCGGGCTACTAAGATAGCTAGAGCGATTTTTGATCGAGGGATAACCAGTTGGTTCCCCGCAGGAGTTACGAGCTTCCGCTTGTCCAGACGGACGTAAAAGTGTTTTCCTGAGAGTCAACGTATGTGATCAACTTTAAACATTTGAGTCTTCGATATGAAGGATGACAGAACACACCATCGTCTGAAGGATGGATATCAACTGTCTTCCAGAATCGCTTCATTGACGCTTCCGCCTCTGAAATCGACAAAATGAAAAAATAAAAAAATATCCACGAATATGTTTGATTTTCTCCAAGGAACAAACATTACAATGATTCGGTATTTTTCACGCACTTGCACTTTGAATTGTGTCATTCGCCATTCCCTTTCGCTCTTCGCTCTTACTAGGGTTCGGGGGCAGTGAAGCTGCATCATCTCTGACGGTACTTGTAGACAAACCTCTGGCAAGAGGGCCGAAAGGTAAAGAAAGTGATGGTCGAAGTTGAAATGGTCGGTAGTTTTGAACTGATGACTCGATTGCGCGCACTAAAGTATTTCGAATGCACGCCATTGGACGAGTTGAAAAAATATTCGCGTGTAATTTCTTGACATTGGCTGGGATGGAAGCGTCCTGTAAAAGTATCCGGTCACACCCCGACTATGGATCGGATCGGGCCGGATCAGTCGTCCTCCTCCGGAGTCCGCAGGTACTGCAGTCACATGCGTTAAAGTTCCAACTACAGTAAGTAATTCGACGAGTGAGTTTTAAACAAAGACACGCATGAACCAACTCATTCCCAACCCATCCTGGATATCATCGACATCATCCAATCTGCTGTAGGTGATGAGACAAATTCCCTCTGCGTATCACCCACTTTTTATAGGGAGCTCACCATTTTATTAGTCAGTAATCGCGTGCTCTGTGCTAGCCAAACTCCTTATTTTTTTTTCAAGATGAGCAAAGGTCACAAAACCAGCTGGGTATGGCAACACTTTGAAGAAAAAGTTATTAACGGCGTGGATAAGTTGGTGTGTCAGATTTCAATGTCCGAAAGTCAACGTTGCTTGACACTCCTGAAACCAGCCGCGACGGGAAGTACAAAGTCACTCGCTAAGCACTTGGAACGTAAACACGGGATGACTAGAGATGGGAATCGTTCAAGAACCGAAGAAATTCGAAATCCAAAGGTACGACAACCTCATTTACATTTTTTTTTTCTTTCTTACGACGCACTCCAAAATCTGATGTGTTCACGTTTATATTTAAGGAATTAACACGCGAAAATTTGATAGAATCACTTGCAAACTTGATCATCAATCATCATCTTCATGTTACTATTGTTGATTCGAACGCATTCAAAAATCTTTTTAATCTCGTCAACCCGGCCATTATGACGATCTGGCCTGATTCGGTAGAAATGCAGGAATATCTTGAGCGTAAAACTGGTTTGACATCTGCAAACAGTCCTCCAGCACTTCAAGATTAAGAATCTGTCATGGTTGAATTACGTCCTCACCTTGTTTGTTTTTCTCTTTTAATCCTCTCCCGATTTTAAACCCTTTACTTTTACCCTTTACTGTAACGTATATAATTATGTCCTGGAAAAATTATGGCCTCAATTTCGATTTAACTGTGCAATTTTGAAAAGAACTACAGTGATTTGTTTCAGATCAATCTACTAATTGATTCATGAGGAACTCACTGGGTTCCTTCCTTCAATACTTGAAAAATTGAATTTACATCAATTGTTTCAAATGCGAAGGATCTCTTGCCCTCTTGAGACTTACCTTCACATCCGATGAAAATTCCCGTCTTTCAAGTTATGATGCCATTTATCTGATGTTTGCACAAGTGAGGGACATGCAGTTGCTACTAATCTAATGCATCGTCACATGATGATGGGGCATAAGTCATCTGCAGTTTCTGAGGTCTCCAACTCTTCATCTCCCACCCCAATTAATCTCAAGTACCTTCCAATCGGGAACTTGTCCCTAACAGCCCTCTGTTTTTTTTATTTTTTATTTTTTTTTGACCCCAGCCTTCAGACTACATTTCTCCGATGAATCTGTCCATTCAAATTCTTTCCTTGCATCGAGGAATGAGAATCATAGTGCAATCTCAATCCAAAATTACAAAGTGCTTGATTTTGGGACTTTTTCATAGTTCAAATCCAACTCTCACACACTACACCGTTGTAACCTTTGATTGTAGTCTACCCTCATGCATTCTTGAGGTTTTTTTTTTTTCAAGATTTGGATGACTCTGAATTTGTTTTTCAATCATTAAAAACTCTTGCTTCCTAAGACTCATCTGTGTGTAACATACTCACTGAAGGCCCTCAAGTCGAGACAGGAAGTGTACCTTTCAAAGGTATGGGAGGTGTGAGTGTGTAGACCCAGAAAATGCTCGAAATTCCAAATTTGGTTCAAAACTTTTACCACCAACAGGAACGACTTTGGCACAACTCCCTCGCTTTAGCCTCGGACTCGTCCGTCAAATGAGACGAGGCGCCCGGATTTAGTTAAGTTAGACCATTGACATGTAGAATGAGTTGAGAATCGGAATGGATAGTGTCACCTGCTCTCATCATGTTCAAATCTCTTCTGGAACACATTACCAGCAGGGACTCTGGTGATAATGGATATAGCTGGTCCATCCTGCATTTGTCTTTTTCCAAGAGGGACTCTGAAAACAACACTTTTAGCTGATCCATCGTAAATTTGTTTATTTCCATACTCGATACAGCTGATGAAAGAAATTTTCCGCTGCCATCAAAACTCCCAAATACTAACTTTCAGAGTTTTGTTAATGTCGATTTTTGAAGAAAGCAGTGATAAGGAATAAAGAAAAACCCGTAAATTGTATGAAGTACATTTCATCTGTAGTAGCGCGGGCCTGCCAATGGAGCTATTGGTCTCCCGGAGAAAAGTCGAGAGAGTAATTGAAGTGGAGAATAATGCGAGGTGAGTTCGGCCCATAGTGCAATGTAATCAGCAAAGATCCACGTCATTCCTACTGGGACGTTCTGATAGGAAACGAAAGGAACACGTATCAGCTAAATTTCCGACTGAATTAGATATATAAAGGCGGCTTGAACGTCTACCTCGAGTTTAAAGTATTGAGGACCCTGCTGAAGTTGTACAAACCGTATACCGGCTTTTGTAAAACAGGCTGGAGGATGAGCATTATGCCAAAACAGAAAACGGTAGCCTGACGACGAGTCATGAAAACTGACCAGGTAGCCGTGCTGGATCTTTCAACCTCAACATCACTGTGAATAAGGGGAAATGATTCAGAAGTGATAGGCTGGTATCGATGATAGCGTGAATTGCCACTATAAACAAGCGCGTCTAATCAAGGTATCAAGTGAGTTCCCGAGATGTTGAAAAATCCAGATACTATCTGGCGAACGATATGTAACTCACGACTCCCAAGAGTAAATAAAACGCCAGCACGGTTGGAAAGAGGAAAGTTGCCACAGTGAACATGAGCGTCCCCAAGATAAGTTGGTCTAGTTGATATATTGCGGGTTCAGTTCTGCTTCGAAGAACGTTAAACTTTCGACCTGACAATCAAGTCTCAGTTTGAAAAGTTGAAATCTAGTATGCACCTGATGTCACAAGATAGAAAATAAACGCGTCTGACCTCGAAAAATGTTAAATAAGACTTGGAGTGTTTGCAGATGCCAATCGAATATAAATGTAAAGATGCGGTAGATCAGCCACAGGTGAAATGTAGATAGCGCAAAGAAGTCAGAAGCGATGGCCAGCGCAAATGTATTGCCAAAGAAACTAGCCAAGCCGGTGATAAAGATGATATGCGGCAAGACGCCAAAGGTAGGCTTGAGTACGTCTGTCAAACGTTGAATATCAACAGCCTGAGACTTCAAAGAGAATTTAGCAAGACATACATGTGTGCCAAAGATCAACTGCCAGGATCGAGCTTTTATAGAATGCCTCGCACAGCTCATCATTAAGCTTGAATCCAACTGGATACGAATTTGTCCATTGCAGCGCCTTTTTGAAAAAGGTGACAGTATATTCCTGTAAGTGGACAACAACAACATAAGTTTTTAGAACACAAAGTGTTTTAGTGCGAGGTATCATATGAACGAGAAATTGAGTGCAACTCAGCCTTACTTCGAGATTGGATTCAAGCCATACCGCAAGTGGTATGGCGTTCTCCATGAGAAACCTAGCGCTGGAGGTTCCAAATATCACATCATTTGCTATGAGCCAAAGCGTATTGAACAGTCTGTGGTATCGGAGGAAGTCACAGAAGACAAGCATCAGAATTAAAATTCAGGAGGTCCAAATTTGTTCGACGAATTGAGACATTCACCTGACATACTCAGCTCGACGGTCAAGCAAAGTGATCTCTTCACCTTTCCAAATCTTCCGGTAGCGTGCAGGCCAACTGGTGATTTCGGATATGCGAACATTCAATTGTTGAACTGGATACGTTTACTTTTTGTATCAGTACTGAGCTGACTGCGGCAAAAGATAGCATCAATCTGACCAGTGGTTGAAAGCATCAGGAAGGAGGGAAAATTTTCAGGAATACGCCAGGGACGACTAGGTTCTAAATCAGTTTGCGGACTGTAAGTAACAGGCGGTGAATATTTATCAAGAACGCGTTCATGCAATTCTTGGCTATGGTTGATCTAAACGAACATGCATCATCAGAAAGCCATTAACTGAGCCAGATAGGGAATGGCAAAAACTTCAACATACAAAGCACAATACATGGGGTAGTGTAAGATTTGGCTTAGGCTTGCTTATCGAAGGATTTCTATAGGCTTCATCCAGCCTTCGCATCTTTTCAGGCAAGTTCGATCTTTGAACTTTTTTAGGCGAGTTCGCCGAAATACATGAAGATTTCAGGAGGGGTTGCAATGATAAAAAGTGGTGCCGCTTCATCGAAGGGCGATCATACATCACGATGAGCATTTCATTTTGGTTTGGACATCTGCGGAGCAATCATAGTGGTTATTAAACATCATGTTATTTTATGTCCGAAGGACTAGATGATGGTTCGCATGATGAAGATCTTTACATACCGAGGCGTGAGTTTTGCTTCAGTGAATACAAGTTCAACCCAAGTTTTCGAAGACGGGATTCTACGGTCGCTGACAGTGGAACTTTCCAGGTCGGAGAGGTATCCGAGAAGCTCTACGCAAATCTTCTGCTTGGAGAGCAAGTCGACTCGGACATGTTCAAGTTGGCCCGATTCCTTTAAGTTTGACGCGGTGTGATGCAACGTCAGAAGAGCCAGTGCGTTGCAATCAGATGACTATTCGCCTACCAGCCATTGAGACGTAGCAAGAGTTGCGACACAAGCAGCCGTTCCAACCCGCCATCCAATGAGATACCCGCTGTATCCAGGAGTAATGGCCCTCGGCCAAAACAGATGGGTGATGATTTGGCCCGAAGGGGCTTTCGATCCCTCAATCATCAAAGGAATTCACCAGTCGATGTCCCGCGTTCAAAACGACCCTCGTCTTTGTAGATGCTCACGCGCAGATAACTTGTAAGGCTGCGTCGATCCCTGGGATGCGTTTGACAGTGAGGAGCATCGGTTCAATTGAAGTCAAATCGTAGGTGACATGCAGCGCGCGCAACCATGTGACTGACGTATTTAAGAATCGGCTCAAGAAATCGATTGGCCCACCAAACAAAAAGCGCGAAGGTCGAGAGGGCAAAACCAAAGATGACCAAGGCTGAAGATAAGATCGAATAGGTCATCTATGGTGCCATGAATTTCATGAAACAGCAGGTGATGAGAAATATCATGAGGTGAGTTTGGGCGCGGTGATTGTGAGTCTCGTTTTAGAAGAGTCCGAAATTTGATCGTGAGCAATGTCCCGACCCGACACGACCCGTGCCATCTGTCCAAGCCCCGTCGGTCGTTCCACAATATAATACCATCAGAGCAGAGCAGAATTCCATGTTCTCCTTGGGCTTGAAAGCGCTCAGCTAGAAGATCTTTGGGTAACATCGAAAGCCGGGAATGCCAAAGCTTTCTCTTCCCCCCTTGGTAGAGATCAATGGAAAACATGTGCCCAATCACTATCTCGAAGGGTGGCCTATGAGTACAAGTCCCCAGCCTCAACGTTATCGACGATGGAATGTGCTAGGATCTCCAAGATGAGAACCACTCAACATACCGAGTTACACGAATTTGTCACCGGTGAAACATTACTCCTTCTAACCAAAGCAATCAAACCGGTTACAATCTTTATGATTAAGTATTCCACAAGGTATCAAACAGTTAAGATATCCGTTTAAATTCGTACAAGACTATTTTGATAATGATACCCGAACGCCGAGGTTCTAGATTTTCCTCTTTCTTCAGTTCATCGTTACATCCGCATCATCACCATCTGGCTGATTGTCACCTTGTTGGATGAGTCTCAAGATCTCAGCATGATATTCCATCAATCCAGCTCGTTCAATCAGATCTTCCAACCGATTGTTCTCTTCCTGATAGTCGACAACAAGCTGCTCAAGTTCGTAAGATGAATGTTCCGAGAATCTTATCGCCAAGTTGTCAGCCAAACTCGCTGATGCATCGAAGAAGCATTCGGTTGGCGTAAGAATCTGAGGACTCGGTTGACCTCGATCTGTAATTTTAAAGTTTGATACCATCTCAGGAACTGATCCCAATCAATCTGCGCTAGAATCCGGAACAAGAACGTACTATCGATGTCGAGAACATTTGACAGCACGTGAAACAGTGCGGTACTCTTCAGACATGCGGTGACCTCCTCATCGGATAAGTTGGTGGACTTCCTTAGCGCATGCCAACTGAAAACCAAATCAGTCATCAATTTTATCATCAGAACAAAAGTCATGACGGGCCCCGGGGCCGTTCTGGAAGAACCTACTCTTCATGAATGTAAATTCTGCGCCAGACACTTTGCAAGGCAAGATGTGCTCTACCCGGTACAAGTTCCTGAATCAAAATGGAACAGACAGATTCTCATTAATTCACACAACTTCAAGCCTATCATACTACACTGTAACGGAGATTGACGAACTGTTGCCCTGGAGAAGGCGTCTAACGCAGTTACAAAGTCCTCTATTTGATCATCTAAATTAGCTTTCAGACTGTACACGTCAATCAAGTCTTCCATCTTTAGCGCGTCTCCCTCAAGGATTTGCCGAAGGAATTTCCCGAATAACTGCCTCGAATAAACAAAGTCAGGCGGTTTCTCGCCTATATACTGGGCTGAGAGGAAATTACCTGAGCAAACGCGGGTCTTGTGAAGAGATTCGAGGCAAGTTTCTCTTTTAAGATCTCTACTTGATTCTCGATGTTCTGCAGAGAATATTGCGGTTGAGAATTTAGTATATCTGTGCAGAGCCCCACTAATCTAAACTGAGCATCAGCGATATCCAATCGATCATCCACAGCTGAAATGCGATCGATGTGGTACAGGTCAGTCGCGAGTAAAGCTTCAGCAAGCCGAACGGCGCGACGCGCGTTCGATAGAGACTGGATAGACTGACCTTCAATTGCACGAAGAGTTTGGTCCGACTTGAGGTCTTCAATGCAAATCTGAGAGACTTGGCACAATTTCCCCAGGCTTAAAAGAAGCTTCATGACACAACCACAAAACAGGGTAAGTTAGAAAAGCTCGACTATGGAGGAAGTCGAAGTAATGCGAACCTTTTGATCTGCCAAATTCCTGCAAGCCAGACCTTCATTAACCAATACATTTGTTGCGTGATCGAATCGGCCAATGGCGATATCATGTATCCATGAGATCTTTCCGTAGTCAGTACTGTCGAGGAAAGACGTGACTAAGGGAGCGTAGGCGGGATCTTGAGTGAGCAAGTCGAGATATCGACCTACAAAGGATTAAAAGTAAATGCTTGGCTACTTCGTGATGAGAATGGTGAAGAACGTAATGGCTTCTCACCTTGTTCGACATACCACTGGTACAATTGGAAGGCAAATTCTTCTTTGAATCGCTCCACGTAGAGCGGAACCCGACGTTCCGAGCCGGGGAAAGTGGGGTCATGACACAACTCAACAAGAGTGCGAAAGTCACGTTGCTCCTCAGCTAGTCCAAAAGCTCGGGCTTGCTTGTTTATTTTGACTGTTCAAAAGGAACTCTTTAGATTGATGCGGTGAGTGACACAGACTGTGATATTGGACACCTACCCAGCCCCATTATCAGTTGAGGACGAGCACGTAGATATCTATCATTCAAAGCTTTAGTTTCAGGGTGGGAAGGCCCTAAGGTGCTGCAGAGGGACAAGAAGCCAAGTTGGGAATAAAGCTTGCATGATCAGTAACAATGCCTCGAGGACCAATGTTTCAGATAGAGTTCGGCGGGCCATTCTCACCTCTGTAGAAACGCGATCCTCTCATTCATCATCGCCAACAAGTTCTCAGCCAACTGTACGAGTTGAACTTTAAGGGCGATCTGCAACTCTCGACTGCGTGCATCACAGCATATCTCTTCATCTTCCTCCTCGGTCACAAAGACCTTTTGGGAATCGGCTCCAAAACGTATTTTCTCTTCTTCAATCGATGGCCCAAAGTCGCGGACTCGCTGCCGTAAGACCTCCAACGTTGCATCGTAATGGTATTGCAATATATCGAGCAAGGCGACCACACTCGTCCAAGGTGAGGTGGATGTGTCGATGCGAAGGTCATAATACTTGTCATGAGCTTGACGAAAGCTCATCGCGGAGGCGTAAACAGTCTATCATGCGCGAAAACTTTATCAGTCAGCTTACCGACGTGGGGTCAAATGAGAACGCCTACAAGAATGATTTCATTTGATTCGACAAGTGCAACCGCTCGTTTGTTGGGCGAATGTGATGAGATTGCCAAAGTTGTCTTCAATTGGATTGCCGAATGCTCGAGGACACTGACAACACCGGAAGCCTAGAGAGCAACAAGCGTCAAAGACAAGCCGGTGAACGGGGGAAGGTATAATCATACCTGAGTCCGAAAAAAGCTTCGGATCACATCATCGCCATCTTCCCTCTGGATCGAACTCATGTAAACCTCAATCACCTGCCGAAGGAATGTCAGATTGGGTTTCTGAGATTGCGATAGGATATTCATCTTCAGATTTTGCTGAAGCCAAAGCGCGTTAGTAGCCGAGAGAAATTCCGCATCCCTCATCAGAGCTCTCTTGCTGGATCGAGAAAGCTTGCTGAGCATCCCCGTAAGATTGATAAATTTGATCATTGCCTGCAGACGCGATAGTCGATCGGCAAGCTGCGCACGAAGATCGACGATGGTGGGTAAATGTGTCGCACCTGTGAATAAATGAATACCCTATATAAGGAGTTTGCGAATCACGACTAGGCGGAAGATATAATTTCAAAGTCGAGCGTTAGACAAACTAGATTCGAGAATTTCCTTGCTGACTTGTTCGGCGGCAGCACCCAAGTCCCCTTCTGCTTCACCTTCGAGGGTAAAAGCTATCGGATTCTGATATAGGTTAAACCAGAAATCAGTCAGAAACTTTAGACACACATTAATCATTCCGTCCATCACAAGTCAAACTGCGGTACCTCTTCCTTATCACCGAAAAAGACGGCCTGATCCAACTTGGTCTTGAGCTTGAAAGTGGCTCTTTCAAGTCTTTCCTCAACCGTAGATGGTCTGGAACAAGTGCACAAAAGGAAATGATATGAAAATCAACAGTGACCTCAATGGAAGGACGAGTCACTAACCTAGGTTTTTCGAGTTCTAGGGGATTTAGCTCGATCTCCAAAACGCCACTTCCCGTGGTCAGAAATTTCAACGTGGGAAGTCTGTCAGCGTTGTCTCCCAACCCACGAACACTCAAACTTGCGGTTCCGGCTCCTATGATTCGGTTCGCAGCACCAGATTTCAAAGAAACTATCTGCTCGAAGTCCACTCCGGACATGAGGGATAAAGCAACCAGACGTTCTGGAAAGCTAATGAAGGCTGCTGGACCGCCATGAGGTAAAGCGAGTGTTGGACCAGTCTCGAGTCGAGGGTCGGGATACTAAGCGATCACACTTGATCAACTGATGCCGCTGGGATTTCAAAAGGTTTGAGAGGTTGACAAGTCTGTACTCACTTCACGATGATTCAACTTTACCACGTGTACCACTGTAGGTGATGACGTTGTTGATAAAACATCCAACACAATGATTGCAAAAGACCTGGGCTTGATGGTACTAGAAAGTTCGGGCAGCTCTGACACATCGATATACGAGACTAGGATAGCCAAGTCGCGGGTACTGGACGCCCGGCCCTTAGATCAGTAGAAATTCCGACATGAGGATCCCAAAACAGCAAAGTCAACTGACTATGTCACTTTGATATCCAACAGATTCAGATCGATACGCTCGGCCATCGTCAGCATGTCTACCTCAGAATACGATACCAGACTTTCCAAGATGATAGGTCTGATTTCCTGGTCGGACAAGAATCGCTCGCCACCCCCACCATACTCCATCTTCCAACGTTGTATGCTACCCTTCGATTCGAGAGCCCAAATCTCGCCGCCCATGATTGTGGCATCTCCATCTAGAGCAGGCCCCACCGCCACTGCAGTGATTCCAGCTTTAGGATCATAGGTCTGCCCCCAACGCATCAGGGTGCTGATCTTGTTCCCCCAGGTTTGAGATCGCGACATTATACTGCAGATCACGGTTGGTCGTCCCGCTGCCCCGGCTGATACTGAAACTCGAAGTAGACGCGAATGGGAAGTAGCGAGAACAAACGACCCCGGACTTGACAGAAACGGCTGGAGGCACCGAACGAGTTCGGAGTCATGTAGTTGAACCTGCACTGTCGCGTATTTATCCACACCTGAGAGAGCCAAGGAAAGCGAGTCCCATACTCGGAGCTCCCCCGTAGGAGACACGAGTAAAAGACCAGGTTCTCGCCTTGTATGAGTCGATGAACTACTATGTGAAATCAAGCATGCAAGCGGCAACGGAGCCAAAGTATTGACCAAAACTGATTCGGTTCGAGAAATTGGACATGGGAAAACATAACATGTAGGAAGTGCTGAGGTGCGCTAGGAAATCCATCGTTATTCAGCCATATGTGAATACTTCACCAAGTCACATGCTCAAATGTGAACTAACCCTGGTAAAATTCCAAACATGACACACTTCCCGTGACCACACAAATGCAAAACCTGTGACATGGTCAATATATGCCTTGAAAGCGTCGAGGTTGAAATCTTGGTTTAAATTTGGAGTCCGATTTAGCCCCTTGCTCCACCGCTTTCATTACACCAGAGAGATAGATGGAAACGTACCAGATCCCGATAACATTTGCTCTACGTCACTCGGAAGCCGACTATGGGCAGTGACTACGTGGAAATCATCTTGAAGCAGGATTGATAAACCGGAAGAAGCCTGTGATATTTGTTTTAAACCTTCTTCCAATGCGTTCGTTTGCTCTTCGGCAATCGACAAAGCTTGGAGAGCGGAGGTCCCACGTGCCAAAGGTGTCAGAGATCGATTTCGGTAGCCGATCGACGCGCTCGGTACGCCTAACATGTTGCTACCTTGCCTTGGTTGACCAGTCTGCGAGGCAAAAAAGTTGGCTGAGTTGATCGTAGTTGGAATTTCCGGGATGACACTAGCTCCGGCCGAGCTGACTCTCGACTGGCTTCGCATGCCGCTTCGCCTGCGGGTATTGGATGCAGTCCCCCTGTTGGGCACTTGAGAAAACATCCTGTTCTGTGTCGAGCCAAGAAGGGGGATCGATGGAAGAGGTTCGGGTCCTTGGAGAGGAGGAATCGATGACCAACGGTAGTCTTCTCAGACTCGAGCGAAATACGTTTGATTGATCGTTGGCGATAAAATGTTTGGAGTCTCTGGACGCGATCACCCAAGAAGTCAGGACGGTCGACGGAAGAGTTTCACGCGAAGGTCCAAAGTTGTAAATAAGGAAGTATCGTAGCAGTAACGGTACTAAGCCGTATGTTACGGGACGGTGTACCGAGGTTATCCTGTTGATGAGCTCTCAACTCACCCTCACAAAATTATTCATATTTACACACTTTGGGAGAAATATTGTGCAGGCAATTGGGGACATAAGTTATAAACATTGTAACTATTCATGAAAAAATCCCTTGGTATTCAAAAGCTGTCACCTCACAAAAACTCATCAGGTTTTAATCCCAATTGAAACTTGGTGAGGAAAAGAAGGTGACTCTCTAGGAAGCTATATTACATGCCTATTCATCTTAATTTACTTGGTGTATTTAAACAAGCGATGGTATTTGATATAACTTATTCTGAGAGGCATCAAGGCTCCACCGCCATCACCCTTGACGCGAGGACGAGTGATCTGAGAAAAGATGATGCTTGAATTAATCAACTTTTCGGAAGGATGAGTATGATCCAGCGAAAACGTCTCACCACTAGAAATGCTAATCTCTCAAAATCTGAGCCGTCACCGGGCCCGTCGCGTTCTACCAGCTTGAACTGGCATAAAATGACAGCAATGGTGACTTTGAGCTCCATCAGACCGAGATAACAGCCTATACATCCCCTTGGGCCACCTAGGAAGGTCATCAAAGGCTTAGGCCATTACACAAAAGTCCCTGATCTACCACCCAAACTCTGAGCTCCAGACTCACCTCCCTCAGTAAGCTAACGCTCGGGCCGGAAGAGGTGCGCCAGGACCAAAGATTTTGGGGGAGCGGTCGAAAGCGCTGATAGGAATGATGACGATTTCTCCGGAGGCAATTTTAACACCGGCTCTGTCCCTCATCGGGATAGTATCGGCTTCGGATGCTGGCCTTGTGGTGTTGGTCACCAGTGGTCGAAACCTGAGAATTCCTCGCTGAAAAGGAAGAGTAAATGCTATATTCTTGTTTTTGGTGAGAAGAATTGGCACCACTTACACACACACAGTTTCAAGATATGCAAGCCTGCTGAGTTCATCCAGCGGTATTTCCCCTGTGCCATAGACCGGACTTACTTCGATTAACTCTTTCCTGAGTTTCTCTTGGACAGAAGGATGCTCGGCAAGCATCCACATCAGCCAAGTCAGAGATGTGGCAGTCGCTGTCGGGTAGGGAATAAGTTAGAAGGAAAATCAGAATTAGAGTGAGGCTTGAAAAACGATGTATGGCCTAGAACAGACTTTGAAGGTACTCACTCTAAGGCGCGTGCGGATGATTACCAGTTATATTTTCGTGAGAAAATTTGGGGTATTGTACCAAGAAACACCTACTTGACCACTCAATTCATCAGCGCTCAATCGCCCGCTTGACTCAGTCATAGAATTCGCCCGGATCAACACACTGAGAAGGTCTTTCCCTGCAAGCATACCCTCTACCACTTCCTCTCTTTTCTTCTCGGACAAGATACGTCAACTTCCATTCTGCATCGTGATCAACGCCTGAGCCGAAGCTTGCATGGCTATTGGCATCACTGCTCTGAGAGAAGAAGGGATTGCGCGTGTAATTTTACCAGCTATGAACTTTCTTGGTGAAGGCGGCGAGGCGTGAGTTTTTCTAGAAATATGCGAACATGTTAAGATTCCAGCGACGTTCAATAGATGAAAACTTCCGGCTTACAACACTTTTTTAAATGCTCGTTCAAGCTCACTGCTAGCTAGAGTTTTCTCCAACGCACCAGACCTATAGCCAAAGCCAGCCAGTCCACTCTATCATGATCAGTTTGACAAACCAAATAATAAGATTCAACCTCCATCAGTATGAAAAATGAGGTTAAGATACTGCAGAAGTGTATGATTTCAGATTGCACCCCAGTCTGAGAAAGACTAACCAAGTCAAATGTAACACGGTTCATCCATGGCAAAACATTTATGACCGTTTCAGGCTTCTGAGAATCGCGTATGAGCTCAGTCCACTTGTCTTTCAGCTATGTGTGAGTACAAACGCGAGGGTTTTTTTTTGTCAGTATCATATATGAGTGGAGGCTTAACGAGAGGGGGGGACTTGAGCGAGGTGCAGAAGATCGAACCAATAAGGCATCCTGTAATACTATCGGGCCCAGCGCTCTGACGTGCGAAGGTGAGAATGCAGTAGCGAGTGGTCATTTACGTCCCTGGGCTTTGGATATGCGTATGCTCGCGAGATCAAAATATGACGAAGTGCTTCAGGATTCGTTGTACTCAATCTGTTGACCCAAAGAGTTCAGCAATAGTTCAATCAGATATGTTTATGTGACTATGTTTATGCCCGAATATGAACAACGGCTGGTAGGAGGCAATAAGGCAAAGTTAAATTTTTCAAGAGATTATGAGACAAACCTTACTCCGAATGGACCTCGATATACTCACTAGGGAAGAGCCGTACTTCGCGTTCCATGCCTCATGAAGAGCGCCGCTCACTGCCCGAAGCTATGACAAAGAGTTAATACGATGTTTATAGCTACGAAAAACAGCCAGACAATATAGGGAAGGATTTACAAATTCACGAAAATTCCCATATAGTAAACTTGTCAGAGGTGAAGCAGGAAGCTTGGCGAGCAGTGACAAAAGGGGACGAAAGATGAGAAGATAGGTGAGACGAAGGTAAACACCGAAGACCAGTAAAATATCCCAACATGACAAGTGTGTTCGGTCAGTCATAGTCTATGCTGTTAAACGGTCAATCAAGTCGCGTATGACCAAACTCACATTAACTAGTTGGCTGGGCTGATAAATAAAGGAATCGGAAATACCAAGAAACTCTTTTGTTGATATTATGAGGAATTGAATGAAGTGTTTGGAGCTGATTAGCTCAATAGACAGACAGAGTCGATGAGTGAGAGGTCTTCATTTATATAGTCGAAGCGGTATCAGGTAGACGAGTTGTGTGGGCCTAGGTCACCGTCAAAAGGCGCCATGGGTCCACTGTGTCAGAACTTGTGGTATCTCTACCTGGGTACCTCACAGCTTGGCTCAAGGATAGACTGATGATGGATGCGATGACGACTGCACCCTGCATCACAGTCCTCATTTGACTCTCCCATGCATGTATGCTATCCGTGTAGTGAGCTTTGGCGTTTGCTTGCTGAAATATCGACTTCGCTACATCTCAGGAAGACACAGAGTCCAACCCTGAGATAAACGGGAACGGAATTTGTAGTATAATCTCTATCACAAGAAACACAGTTGTACATAGTGCGAAATGTCAAACCCAATGCACTTACAAAAAAATTAAAAATTGAAATAAATATCGACTTCGCCACGCTAATATCTCCAGGCACCTCGTGGTGTAGACTCACAAACTTGAAATCTTACAAGAGCTGGCCTGAATCCTAAGCGGGGGGACCCGAGTTCCTCAAGTTCTTGACCGGTGGTTGCCGGTGTCTTGCACTATTCTACCTGTCCCTACTCTTTAAAACAGACCCACCCGGAAGCAGGAAAGCTGGATCTTGTAGGTTGGCAGATGCGTCCAAACCCATATTTCCCTTTATAAGGGACGGTTTTCCCTCACCAATTTGCCCCAAAGCGGTCACTCTTGCTTCAGATCTTCGGACCAAGAAATCAGGCTTAGTGGCAGGTGATCTCTCACTTCAAACCTTAAGGCTCGAGTCGGGCCGAGTGAGATCTTCTCTGCCTGTATCATGAGATCGCGATTTCCTCCACTTGAGTCTCAAGTCGACTAATCTGCGTCAGGCGAGACCATACGAGTTTTCTATTTGTCGACTCTTGTTGGAGGGTGACGAAAGACGCATTCCCACTGAAAGTCGCTGCATAGGGGAGCCTCCGGAGGCAAACCCTCTGAACCCGAGATGTAGCAGCCCTTGCAGAAGACTTTAATACCCTTTTGAAAACCTAGGCGCCCCCCAAAAAGTCATGGCACGAAGAGCATCGGCTGAGAAGATACTAGTAGGGATACACTGGGAAGCGTAAGCTGGCAGAAACACTGAGCACATTAGTTTAGTAGGTCAACAGACAGATTCATGGTAGATATACAAGAAAGTACACTGCGCTCGTATACAAATGCCAATCATTATTCGTAGATCTATTTAGCGACGAAGGAAGTGATGAATCAGTGCTTCGGTTTTCATTTTGAGGGTCATAACCGATTCATCTGAACTGGTATTCGGTGAGTGATCTGAGGACTGTGGAGGGGTAGTGGGTGAACTAAAAGCGGCAGTTGGAAACCGGTCAGTGGATAGATGGATCCCGATTGGTAGTTCGTGACTAGGTAGAAAGGCAGGGAACATAATAAGAAGCCGGCCGCCACATGACAAATTTCAACGTCAGCTACAGGAAGCGAGTTAGAGGGTTAAAATAAGGAGAATAACACTCTTGTCGAACCTTTTCAAGCCAACATCTTTTCCCTTCTCCCTGAGCCAAGCTAAAAAAGCCTTGGAGACTTTCGGGTCCCTGCAAAGTTGCTCCGTAAACTCTTCCCACTCGCTCTCACGTATCGGCAATTTGAAGGCGTATCTTTCTGGCTCCGTTCCATCATCCAAATCATCTGTTCCCGAGAAGGTAAGCTTGTCCCAACTAGAATCCCCATCTTCCCCCTCCTCGTCCTCCTCTTCTTCATCATAACCCGCAGTGTTCCTGCGCGTCTCAGCCTCTTCATCGTCTGAACAGGGATCTACAACAAACTTCTGCGTCTCTGCCCACCTCAAAAACTTTGGCACATTCACCACCACAAAGCTTATCAAAGCCCCAATTTGTCCGAATCCACCGTCTTCCCCCCAGTCTTTTTCTCCTTTGTCACGCTGGTTACTTGATGAGGATGCGATAAAGACTTGTTCAACCTCCTTTACAGAGTTCAGAAGGCTCAACTCAATTTTTTGGAGGTTAAGGATGTTGAAGTGATGGTGGATCTGCTGTGGGAGCGTAGCTTGTACGGGAGTGAGCCTGTCGACGATGTGTAGATTACCAAGATTGTCGAAAAAGCCAATATCACCGGTGGCTAGCCAGCCGTCGGCGTCAACGGCTCGGGCAAGGACCTCTTTAGAATTGTTTGTTGACGGGATGAAATAACCTGCAAAAACGTTGTGACCCCGGATATGGACTTCTCCCCGCCCAAAGGGTTGGTCCTGACTGGTATACATCGGAGGAATATCGACAATCTACACATCGCAGAAAGATTTCTCTTGTCCTTAGCCAAAGAGGCTATAAAATCAAAAAAGAGAGGTTGTGCCTACCTTGATCTCGCAGCACGGTAATGGAGGACCTACATGGCCAACCGAAAATATTTGAGAGTCGTCTAGAATAGTCACACACGCCGCTGAACACGTCTCGGTCAAACCATATCCTTCCGTGATTCTGACGCTTAGGCTGGCGGTGAGGAGTTCGGTTGCATGTGCCGATAGTGGAGATGTTCCACTCACGATCCTGGAATTTGGGACAGGTGAGACCGCGTCAATTAGTAAGCTGCACATGAAGCTTATTGGATTAAAGGGTCAGCGAAACGAGTGAATATTACCATTTGAGTTGACCACCCAATCGATCCCGGAGATAACCCAACACAAATCGATCCCAGAGCCACACTTTCTCTCCATGTCCCTCCTTCAAGACTTTGATCTTCTCCTCAATTGCCTTGTTTAACAAATAACTCTCAATTGAGCTCTTGAAGGACTCAAAATTGGTTAGTGAGTTTAATCGATTGGAGAGAATCTGACGAAGGAGGAACGTAGGAGTTGTAGTGAGGAGGGTGGGCTTGAGAATGGTGATATCTTCAAGGAACCTTAGACTGAGAACTGAGGAGAAGCCAATCGATCCACCGTTGAAAAAGACATTCGCCTGGGACTGTTTTTCATAGATATGCGTCACTGTACACAGAACCAGAGGCAGATTTAGTGAAGAAGGCGTCTGTCATATGCCATATTATACCACAGTCGAGGTCATCTCGACTCGAGTTCCACATGAAATGAAATTCGTCGACTGACAGGGCAAGTAAGAGAATTGGACAAGGTCGGCGCATGTCATTTCCGGAAGCTTCCGATATTTAACAAGGTGATGGAACGAAGCCAAGTTGGAAGCGAAATTTCCGTGTGTGAGGACTGATGGCTTCGGTGCTCCTAGATGTTGCCGCATAGTTGAATGATGGAGCAGTCATATCATCAGTGCAAGATTTCACCCGGAGCACGACCTTGGGATTGCATGGACGGGCAAAATCACGAACCTGTAGTACCACTAGAGTATATGATCGCAGCCCATGTCTCCTGCTTAGGCCTTCGACAATTTTGTGATTCCGCTAGCTCAATATTAAGAATTGAAGATTCACCATCAATCAGTTGACTAAACTCCTGAGATCTTAGTCGACCTTGTTCTTGCACTTCCTCAAAGTCATGAAATGATGCACCGAGTGCAATACTCTTCAATTTGACCCTCTTAGGCAGATGATGAGCATCAATGATAATGTAAATCAAATCGCCGCGAAGGAGGTCCTCCTCTCTGTTCATTGCTTGGTCAGAGGTTCCAGTCGAAGAAAAAGCGCTGGATTGACGAACCCTGGAATCTGAGCTGGTGAAATCGCTCAACATGCTCAAGTCATGGAACGGGTTATCCGGCTGCTCATTCTCAATACCGAACTCGTTTCCACTTGGCTGTTCGATGAAATGAGGTATAGCGACAATCGTGTCTTCGCCTGTTTCGTTGTCTACCAGACTTTTATCGGCTGCTTGGAGAGGCGAAAGGGGCCCATGTGGAATGAGCTTGCGCCTCCGTCGAAGGAACTCTGCCGCCCTGACTTTGACCAATTTTTTGAACTTGTCGGCAGGCAAGATGATTGCCTGAGGTTTAGTGTCGTTCAAGATTCGAGATGCCGATTTTGAAGATGCTCGGTCATCAATCGAAACAACGGTGATCGAAGTGCGGTAACACGCGTATTCTGCAATCGTCTGAGCAAAACAAGCCGATCGACGATCAGTCAACAGACTGTCGAGTGTTATACTTGGACCAAGGCTAGCTAGCGAAGGAGGATGAAACACTCTACCCAAGAGGGTCGGTTTGAGCACCAGATCGCTACCCGCCTTTGGTCCAAGCCCTCGGAGATTCCCTTCAATTGCCCGTGCGAGTCCGCACCAGGTGGCTCTCCACAGATTCCCAGGCTCACAAATCCCTCCGAGAGAGCGACAATCTGAGAGTAAACCGAACCGTAGGACCACCAATCAAAGGTGGCTTGGGGCAAGGTTGTCGCGTCTTCAAGCCCCAGCCGACTGCCTAGACATCTGGCTGAGGCTGTGACAACTCCTCAAGGTGATGAGGTGCGTGAGCGTCAGAGCAGGTATGGAGTCAAGAGCGACAAAACACCCACTTACATCCTGCCAGCAGATAACCTCTGATGAATGCATCCCACAAGGTCGGACAGCCAAATTCATTAGGACCAATGAGTCGATCAGTGGCTAACGGGTTACGCCGGAAGGAAGGGTCCAGAAATCCCGAACAGCTTGGATGCTTTTGTTGGTACATGTCTTCACTGGCCCGAGTGGAATTGTGAGGACTCGTGTGATGCAATCCTCAGTTACGCATAAATGGGTCTGGAGAACACGACATAGACTACAAGACTACTCTGTCAAGATTGATTGACCACTCTGAAGTGACTGATGGATGTACCTCGATAGGAGTTCGTCGTCTAGTCTTCAGCGTGGATTTGCTGAGGGAAAGTGAACGAACCCCAATCAAGAAATTACAGTATGTTACCGTATGAGTATTGGGCCTGGTTAAGTATCGTAGGCTCAAAGTTTAAATTGCAGGCACCCAAAAACCATATCCTCATGTTTTGATGGTCAACCAAGCTGTCAAATATTTAGACTGTACACTGGATGAAACCAATCAACACACTAACACAATCGAAGTCTCTTGAGGTGTGACTTGTGTCCCCCAATGCACTGGGTGGTGGAGCCTGTATTTACCGTGCTGGTGCTTACAACTTCTGAAAAAGAGGCACCCACCACCTGAACTCATAGAAAAAAAAAATGGGATTCCAAGTGATGTTTGAATAACAGAGTCTCATAACCAAGTAGTTTTAATCAAGTCGGCGATTCCTTGGCTTTTTCAAGTGGGTCACAAAACATAATGCCTCTGGACATTAACATATTTGTACAATCTCTTCCTATGGTCGACTATAAAGAGAAAGTTCTGTGTGAGTATTGTTGTGAAGGAGCTGATTAAATGTTTACCGTTTGCTGGGAAAAGCTCCCTGTAAAGGATGATTTGGGTGAAGGATAAGTCTGAAGTTTTGATGGTTTCACTAGGCATGAAGTAGAAAAGCACCGTGGCCATTTGACATCCTCTCCACCACTTGAGGGAGTAGATGATCCAGGTTGTTCTGCATTTGCTCAGAATTTTTCCAAATACCTATAATGTCTCCATGCAGCACAAGCAAATGGAGGCTACACTCATTCAAACCGAGCTTTGAGAGCTTTGAGTCAATCTAAACAGAGGGCTTTCCAAGTTCCAAAAAGTCTCCACCCTAGACTTATTCATCAATCTATCACTACACAAAGATATATTACAGATTGAAAACAAAAAGCTTCCCATTAACAAAACACAACAAAAAAGCCAAACAATTGCTTCCAAGGCAAAGCTTTCAATATCTTAGCACAACCTTGGGGCATAACACATTTGGTAGCATATTCAGAGGTAAAGGGTTTTGTGGAAGTTTGCAAATAAATGGTCTCCTCACAAAAAGATAGCCCAGATTACCAAGAATTATTCATGTCATGGATGTGGGCTATAATGCTGGAATTCAGGATGATGTAGTTTTTCTATCAAACTAAAATATATGAAGAAGACACCTATAGCTGGCAAAGCAAAAATCCCCTAAAAAAAATACAATTTCAAAGGGCAGGGAACAGCCTTGGAACAGAAAAAATGGCCAAACTTGTGGTTTTTTGGATTGGTGATCTTAATGCAGATTAATCCAAAAAAAAAAAAAAAAAAAATCCATGGCTCCATCTAGCATGATGCAAAAAGCCCCCATGGTTGATGCACCAAAAACCCCAATAAGAATGTTTTCAGAGGGTAGAAAGAAGCCCCAGATTATTCAAAAGCAGAAAACTAAGTTTTTTGATGGGTGGTTTGCATGTAAATCTATCCATCAGCTTCTCACCATGGCATAGGGAAGAAGAGTCGCATAGCTACTTCCATAGCTTGGTCATGCTCACACCCAGGGTCAGGGAGCCTTGGGGCTGCCCTAGGGTACACCTACCCCTGCACAGGGTTCAGGCCCCATGACATGGGAGAAAGCCATAGCCCACCCTAGGCCAGAGCTTGGGCTTTTTGCACCAGGGAAGTTTGAAATTGGGAAAAATCAATGAGCATTAATGTGTAACCAAAAAGGGTTGGGAAGCACTGAGGTGCTATGTGGCTGGCCAGGCCCCAGACCCTGGCCCAGTGGCAGGCCACACTTATGGGGCCTGGTCTGACTGTGATAGCTTGGGCAGCAAACCATCAAGGTTTTGAACTTTAATTATATATATTCCGCCTCTGGTGTTTTTCATTTCTCTCCTTCATTCACCTTGTTGATTAAATACAACAATGACCAAAATCTTTTTGAATGGTAAAGAGGGGCCACAAATGGTCAAAAATCAACAGCTTCATTGTTATGAGACATGATTTTCATGCAACTGCCCTGGGAATTGCAAGAGAGTTCTGGGAATACTTATTTCCCAACACTCAGATAAGACAATTTCACAGACCATGTGAAGTGATTTTTGTTTCCAGAAATGAACATATCAAAAGATTCACTAGTTATCTTTTGCTCTTTTTTTT
>MU167260.1:67559-133072 GCA_015951145.1 Cronartium quercuum f. sp. fusiforme G11 | reverse complement strand
GCTAGGTGGGTTGCCATACAGAAGCATCCCCCAGACAATTTCCAAGGGTAGGTTACACAATGTTGTAGGGTAAACACAGCGAAGGTCAAAGGGCAAAGGAAATAGCCCTTTGTTCTTATGTAAACCACCTTTATATGTTTTGTTTCAATTTTTGAAGCCCAACAGTTGAAGCCAGCATCTGGTTGCGGAGCCCTACCACCAAAAAGTGCAAAAAGAAAAAAAAAAGTTGCAGAATGTGCACTTGCACCCAAAAAACTGAAGAAACTTCCCTGAATGGTGGTTTTTCATCAAAATCCTCTGATCCATATTTTTTTGTTCTACACCTAGCACTCTGAGCTCCATCAGAGTGACCGTGAAGTCCATGGTTTTGGGCTTGATTTCAAGCTACACAAGGCTACACAATTGTGTTCTGTGTAACAGGGAGTTTTTCGAGGACCAAGAATTCCCTCTCGAGGGAATTTTCAGCCGTTTTCTCTTTTTTTTTGTGAGTAACCTGAAGACCAAGCCCCGCCATCCTTCATTATTGTCATATTTGTGGTTGGCGGATAAGAGAAGTACTCTGAGATGAGACGAGGATGATATCTGTACCTCAATGTGAATCGATAACAGGCTTTTGCTGGCCTCTCAGTCAGCTTTCCCATCGCCAGGCAATCTCAGCTCACCGTCTAAACGAGAATAGGTTGGTGATTAGGTCTGGTTGCCAAACCCTGTCAGGTTGGTACAAGTCGGCCTAGTTCTGTGACAGAGCCAGTCTTTCCAACTTTCAGTTCCAGATCCCTTCCTACTCTAGCTTATCTGCCCCAAAAGACAGCTTACTTGGGTTTGTGTTGTTCAGATGTACTATTTTCATTGAGTAAGTACCTAGTTTCGATGATTGTAATATGAATAAAGTAGAATAAATATTTATTATCAAACAAACAACGTTATCTTAATAAATGATTGTACTGTACTTAGCTCGAGGTCTGTCCCTTGTTCTCGTTAAAACCCAAACAAATTCCAATAGTGACCTCCTCAGACTCCTTTCTGAAGAGACCTGGGTATCGATCCATGTCTTCGAAACCAGTGTTCTTGACCACCTCGCTTTCTCCAACAGCATTGATCGCGTCAGTCGATTCCAAGTCTACGCCCTTCTCAGCTGCAGCCCGTCACATAGGCTGACATTCTATCCCTTTTACCAAACAGCTGGTCCGCCTGTCTGATCTTTGCCTGGCTGGTTTACTGTCTCTTCCTTCGTCCTTTCCTCTCACCCCTCTCTCGACTACCTGGCCCCAAAAATGAGAGTATCTTCTTTGGAAACCTCGGGGTGTTGGTAAGTATCATTTAATTCCCGCTCTGTAAATACTAGGAGGAAGTTAGTAATCGGGTTCCGTCTTTCATTCAGTTTGGTCCTGAAGGTGGGGTTCATCAATGGCACCTCCAATATGGACCTACATTTGCTTACCGCGGCTTCTTTGGGGTGAGGTCTAACGTATTATTGAATCTCTATAGTGATTCTTCACCTTTTATGAACGGCTGTTTTCCATTCCATAGGTAACTCGATTGAGCACCATCGATCCGAAGGCGCTCAGCCATATCTTGATTTCACGCGCATACACATACCCCAAACCAGAAACGACCCGTCGCACGCTAGGAAACCTCCTCGGACGTGGCCTCTTGTTCGCCGAAGGTACTGTCCCTACCCAAGTTCCTCTATCCTTCCTTTGGGGTAACATTAATGGTTGATTAATTGATTCATGGTTGACTGACATTCAGGTGAAACTCACAAGCGTCAGAAGCGTCTCCTTGCTCCGACTTTTTCGCCTGCCCAAATTAAGGAGTTGGAACCGGTGATGTATGATTCTGCATATCTGGTAAGGTCCTTCCTTACATCAGATTAAAGTGTAAGTTGAAAGATTCGCAGCTGATTATACTGTTTCTTGGTCATCATATCTCAGTTGCAAGATAAATGGGCCGATATGATACGCGCATCGCAAAAGCCTTACCTAGTCATCAACGTCCTGCCCTGGCTCAGCCGCGCGACGCTCGATATTGTGAATTGTTATCAATTCAATTTGAACATAGCATTCATTTACCTCCAACCCAGAAGGTATATTGAAGCTGATTTTTGTTTTGGTTCTCAACAACATTAAACTTTTGTAGATTGGGTCAGCAGGGTTTGGATACAAGTTTGGCGCATTGGATGGCGACGAGAGTAGTAGTAAACTTGGAGAAGCTTTCCAAAAGTTGAGGTTGGTGGAGTTTTTTTTTTTTTTTTGGTTACCAACACCACCACACACACCGGCTAAAGGTCTTCATCTATTCCATAGCATATTGGGCTCTGAGCCACGTAGACCGGTGAAAATGGTTCTGGGAGATCTACTACGCACGGTGCCTCCTTCGCTCTTGCCTTACAAACTGACATCGATGCGGATAATAAAGGCGTCACTATCTACCATGGAGGCTGAATGTAGGGCGCTATTAGCGAAAAAAAAGGCGGAGGCGGCGGCCGGTGGTTCATTAATTGGAAAAGACCTCATCAGCGTCCTAGTCCGTGCGAATATTGCAGCTAGCGGGAAAGACTGTTTAAGTGATGAAGAAGTAATTGGACAGGTTGGTTTTAGCAAGGCAGAAGCTCAAAAGTCCTGAACAGACTCAGATCCACTAAGTTTGAGTTTGTTTTGATTCGCGCCATTAGTTGACTACTTTTTTAGTCGCTGGTCACGAGACAACTGCAACTGCTCTCACCTGGCTTTTATGGATACTCGCAAAACATCCCGAAGTCCAAGAAAAGTTGCGAAAAGAGCTGCAAGAGTCCAAGACAGACTTGAATAACGGCGGTCAGCAAAGCGACAAATTAACCTCCTTGCCCTTCCTTGACGCGGTCTGCGTGAGTCTATTCTTATGATTGCTGTCCCACCTTGCTCTCTTTGACCCATCCACCCCCTTCACAGCGCGAGACACTCCGGTTCCGATCGCCTGTGAGTCAGACAATCAGACAAGCTTTCGTCAACGATACTATTCCCGTCAGCGGAAATGGACCCCCGATCAATATTGCAGCTGGGGAACTTGTGACAATCCCTATCAGCGCTTTCCACTTGTCCCAGGCCGCCTTTGGACCAGACGCAGAAGTCTTCAGGCCTGAAAGATGGCTTGAAGGTGGTCGAGGAGGCGGGCCACCGGGTGTCTGGGCAGGTTTATTGGTATTCCTTGGAGGACCGAGAGCTTGCATCGGGTATCGTTTCGCACTTCTTGAGTTAAAGATCTTGATTGCTGTCATCTGCAGTCGATTTCGATTCGAGGAGCGCGATGGGTTAGGTGGCGGTCCAGAAATTGAAGGTCGCATGTCTGTGGTAAGTCTTGACCCGCTTGTTCTCTCATTCGACCCGCTTAGGCTTTTGTTTTTCCATTGGTAGGTCATGCGGCCGCAGGTTAAGGGTGATGAGCCCGGGGCCTCGATGCCATTGCGAGTCAGTTTGGTATGAGTTTTGACAAACAACCGGCAAAACATCATTTTTGTTAGTTTCCGCACAAGTATACTAGGACAATTTATTTATTTATTTATTTATTTATTTTTTTTCATACAAAATTCCAGGTCAAGATTTGTTCTCGAGTTTTTTTTTTTCTCTTTAAAAAAAAAAAAAAAAAAAAAAAAAAAAAAAAAAAAAAAAAAAAAAAAAAAAAAAAAAAAACCAAGGTTTGTGGAAGAAACTCTTATCCTCTATTTATTTGTTAGCGGTGATATAGGTTGACTTTGTTTTTTTTCTATCAAGTTCTCCGTATGAAAACATGCTGCTGAGCAATGATACACAATAAATTTGAAGTGCATCAAAACCACCCCAAAAAATTGGATTTAGATTGCCTCTGTTAGAAGAGATCATGATATGGTTCTGAAGACAGTAGTGTCACCATTGTCAAAGATTGTGCAGCCTTGGACCCCAAGTATTTCTCAAGGCCCAATAATCAACTTCCTCCTAAAAATTCAACAATTGGAGGTCCCAAGGAAGTTTTGGGGATACTAAGACTGAAGGCTTTTGAAAAACATTCAGTTCAAACAAAGCCAATAATTTTGCTTTTGCTTTTGCTCTTTTTTTTTTTTTTTTCTTTGGTTGACTCAAAAGTGAATCTGAGCCCGAGAGAGGTATAAAACTTGGTAGTTGGCTAAGCTCATTATGAGTAATTTTTTGCAGAGTCTGTCTGGTTTACTTGTGAAGACGAAAAAAATTACATCAATTAATTTTTCCGACCGATGAAATCTTTTGACATAAGCTCAGATAGTAATTAGGAGACAGCTTTTCTTGACCTTTCCCACAAACCCTATACTTCTTGAAACTCATAGTCAAACCTGTGCAATTGCATACCTGTGTAACTGTATAACCCATGTTGAAGCAAATAAAGATTTCCTTATGCAAATGTATTTTAGTGCTAGATGTAACAATTGAATTCCATAAACCATAAAAAGGCATGTCAAACACCAGTGGCATTAAGTAAATTCCCAAATAAGATAATGAATCATTGTTAAAAAAAAAAAAAAAAAAAAAAAAAATCCAGAAAAATAATTTTTCAAAGTTGCCTTCCATAAACTTTTTGAATTTTTTTTCATTTCTATGAAATTTTTTCAAGTAGTTCTAGTAGGCCTTACAATGGTTGACAGGTAGGAAAATGAAAGTCTATAAAAGATATGTTAAATACATTGGTTCTATATGTAATTGTGTCTCAAAAAATTTTGAAAAAAAAATATCAATCTTTTTAGCCCTGTCAAAAAACTATCCACTATGTACTAATAATAACAAGACATAGTAAACTTTTTTCTTGTAATGAGTGTATGCTAATAAAGGATAGAGAATAAGAATATAAAAGATGGATCTGACCTCCTCTACAGGAGGAGGAGAATCTGCATCATTAAAATAAACTTCAACTGTCTGGATAACTATAAAAGATATTCTAGAATTTCTATATTTTCAGAGAACTCATAGTCAATTACTATTATAAAATATTTTGTTGGTTCATTCTCATCTTCAGAAAGTCCTTGTCTTTTATATTCATCAGTTTCTTTATTTCTTTGGTCTGTAAAGGTGCAAAGCTAGAACCTTTCCTCGCTACTTGCTATTTTCTCTTGCTGAGGGGTTTTCAAGAGTGAAATAGTAAGTAGAGGATAAATCCTGAGGCTGGGACTGACCAAAGATAGTGCAAGGTAAGGATTTGCACTGGTCATCACTGGACTACTGATATCTAGTTAGCATAGATCAGTCCAGTTCCCATCTGGCTTGCAGGGAGTAGTCCTGGGCATTTAGGATAGTCTATGAACCCATTTTCCTTTCTGGCCTTTGTGCCCATAACTGTTTCCACCATTTTCTAGTGAGGTATCTTGCCAGACAGAAGCAAGGTGCTCACAAAAGTAGTACAACTAATGTTACTTGATTGTCTCAATGGTGACATGTGGAAGCACACAGTAGCAGAACAAGAGAGATAATGGAAAGGGTATCTCAAAAAATGGCACCCAAGGAATTAATCGGAGGCAAATTGTGACCCCGATAAATTGCTTGGTTTCAAATTCTCTCAGAAATTGCATTGGAGGGACTGCCAACATGATTGGCTTGGAAACCTGAATCCAAAGAGAACTTTGACCCTGACTTCCAAGGTAACCCAGGTTCAGGTTGACTTGGATGGGTAATCTGGAACCATAATCAAGGTTTCAACATTCAAAATACCAATATTGTATTGAGTTTCACAATATGTAATTCATCTCTGCAGCAACACGAAAGTTGAGTTTCACTATCCACAGGGCCAGTACAATACTGGTATGCTACTAGTATCTGTAGTGTACTTGTAGACACCTTTCCATAAAACATTTGGACCTTGGATGCCATCTTTGAGTCAACTATTTTGGTTTTGAGAATTGCGAGGAGATAACTCTCCAGTCCAATTCTTCTGAAAGTGGATGACTGTGAATTCACTTTCATTCATGGCTCCACACATCACTACTGTACTGCCACTGCCACACAGAGAGCTTCATTATCTCTGTGAATATTTTCTAGATCCTTATGGAATCTTGAAGATTGATCTTCAATACCTCTTCCTGTGGAGCTTTCTCATCCAATTGTCAATTATTGGAGTGTTGTTGTGAGAAAAAATGTTGCACTACACATTTTGGTCATAGCACCAATCTTTTAAAAAGATCATATAGCCCTCATTTTCATGTAATATAACCATCAACAACACATTATCTCATTTACCTTTGCAAAACTTGGTAAACTTGTTTGGGGAAGTAAGACTTGAGAACCAGGAGGAAACAAATTGAGAAATATATGGAGGCATTTTGGTTGGATGAGAAATGAAGGAGTTAAGATACAACACTTGTATCACCACCCACACAAGCTGAATACTCATCAAAAAGAGCTATACCTTGCTATAAACCTTGCCAAACTTGGTACAACTTGTTTTGCATCATGATAACTACATACAGGAGTGAATGAATTTTACCAAGGCACTTGTGAAAGGTCCTATTCACACTGAGTGCAAGAAATGTTTTTCCAAGAAGATTAAAATGAGATCAAAGGCAAAAAGTGTTCATATCCTAAATTAATTTCCATTTTTGATAATTTTCTGAGTGGCATTTGGAGCCACAAAAGATAATCAAAAAATTGAGCTGGAGTCTCAAAAGGCTGGAAAGTTGTTCATTTTTTTTATTTTGTTTTTTGGAATTTTTGAGTCACCTTCAAGACAACTTTCTGTTAGAAAAATTCATTTTTTTGTTTGCATAGGTGATTTATGGGCTTATCAGATGTGTGTCAACAAGATGAAGATAGTTTATGGAGTCTAAAAACTCTGAAAAAATTCAGGTATCAAGAAGAGCAGCTATGTATACACCAAAAGAAATATTAGAAAGTTCAGAAAATATTGAAGGCCTTTTGATGTGGCCATAGAGGAAAGGAGGTAGACTTCTGCTTTTTGACCTTGCACTTGCACTTCCAACAAAAAAATCTAGGACCAGCTTGTCCTAGCTTTCCTCAGTTTTTTTCTTTTCCATAAAAGGAAGATCTAGGACCAATTTTGTCCCAAGATTCCAAAACAACCATGTCCTAGTGGGTTTTTCTGGAATTTCTAGATATGAATGGCTGAAAGGACCCCATAAAATGTGAAACAAAAACTTGAAGATTTTCAGCACTTCACCTTGGTAGATTTCTGTCTTTTTCTTTTTCTTTTTGAATTTTCATCACCATCTTCAATGTTAAAAATTCATCCAAATGTTTGAGGAGGGCTTCCAAAATCATTAAAATGACTAAATTTACTGTGTCTTTGAAAATCTCTCCAAGACCAAAAAAATCCTTTTTTTTTTTTTTTTTTTTTTTTGGCTTTCATCCCACTTCCTGGAACTCCAGAAGGCAAGAAAGAAGGTGGTTTCAATGGAATGCATTCAGTTTGAGTTTCTTGAATACCCAGAGGGATGGGTTTTGTCAGCCCCTGAGTACTCAACAGGTAACTATGGACTGAAAGGTATTATAACTATAGTATAAAGAACTCATAGCTCAGTTTCAAGAGCTATACATAAGACAAGCTGTTGTAACCCATAGCAATCATACATTATTACCAAAAGAGTTACATATACAAACTTAGGTCTATCTTTTACTGAGTAAATATGCTCATAAAGAAGGAAGAGTGAGAACTTAGAGTATAAAAGGAGGACCAAACCTCCTTGGACACTTACCCCTCTCAGAATCATCATAAAAATAAATCTCAACATCCTCAATACCTCTCTAAGATGTTCTGGGCTTTCTTCTTCTGAGATTCCTCAGTCACTGGTCAATAAAAAATTAACCTTGGTGATTCCTTCTCTTGTTAAGAAGTAGTCTAGGTTCCTTGCTGGGTTTCACCAGTTGCTTTATTTCATTGTTCATCCAAGGTTCATCACTAGCACCTTTCCTCCACACCTCAGTTGCCTTACTCTTGCTGAGGGGTTCTCTAGAGTGAAGTAATTTCTGGTAGAGGATTAAATATGAGTGTGTTGCTTCTAGATAGAACAGGATATAAAAGATCTGTGTGAAGCCTTACTGACCCTGTGGACAACTAGTTCTTTCCCTAGATAGGATCAGTACTCATCTGGCTCTCAGGAGAGGTTCCTGAGGCATTTGAGCTGCAGAAGAACACACTTCTCACCTCTGGCCTTTGTGCCCACATCCTTCCTCTAGATCATCAGTGAGCTCACTTGCCTGACAAAAGCAGGTGGCTCACAGGCTTGAGCCAATCCATCCCTCTATGGCATTGCCAACAGAGAAAATTAGGACAAAATTCTGGAAGCAGAAAAATCATCACAGGATTCTTGGAAAAATTTTCAGAATCCTCATAATATTATTAAGCAGCTCTTCCCAGAAAATCAAAAGTCTTATAATTCCTTATTGTGTGGTCTAAGTTACCCAAACCCCCTTATTAAAATACTATTATCAAGGAGACACAGCTTAACTCTTCTAGGTAATGCTTGCCTGTAATAATTTCTTACAAAAGACCACAATTAAGAGTTCCTTCCTTCATTTTATTATCACCAGCCTTCTTCTAGGTCTAAGGTTGGGGACTTGAGGTTTTGGGAATAGACCTTTATAGCCCTTTGTCAGCCTGATGACCTATTATGCCATCAAAGAATTACTTTCAAATAGATTAAAGTAAATGGTGGTTTGTCTTTGATTGTTAGTCCTATTGGTAGCTTGAGAACAAGGTTAGTTGGAAGTAATTATCAAAACAATTAGTTGTTAGTACTTGACTAAAGGCTCTAGGAAGCATATCCATCATTCAAGGCCTCTCAGGTTAGAGCCAACAAAACCTAGGCAATCAAGCTTTTATTTACTTGAAGCAATTTAATTTTTTTTCATCCTTATTAAGCCAAATTCACCTGTACACTTTCACTAATATTTTCCTTTTACCTCAATTTTAGCCATTTCCCACGATGGTGCTGTTATTTTGTTATATATATTTTTGGTCCATCAAAGAGCCTCATATTATTTTCTTCTGTCTTCTAAGGCTCAGCTTTATATTTTTTTCCAGTAGGCTGGTTAACTATAATTGGTTTATCAGTCTTTTAGTCTAGTTTACCTTTTAACCTACCCAGTCTCTGCTAGATTATATTTCTAGAGATCCCATACCCGTAGTCTGGGCTTTGAGAGGGTCAACAACTTCCCTATCGCACCACCTTTTTATCAATTGGTGAGATGGGCTTGAGTGTTAGTGTTGTGTTGAGTGCATTGGTGAGGACAGCAGTTAGTTCAAAGGATTGTTTTTCAAATTTAGTTTGGTTGGCTGCACCTTGTTCAAGCGCTGGCAAGAGGGTATCAAGGTGTGTCATTAGGCTCTTCTGAAATTGGGGTTTATTGAGCGCCGCCCAGTTTCGGTAAAACTGCTGTTTTTTTTGTTTTTGTTTTTTTAAAAAAAAAGTGCTTTTGAATTCAGATATCCCACTGACTGTCTACTTAAGTCTAATGTAAAGTACCCTACAAGCTCTTGTGTGTTTAATTTCATACTAGTATACCAAGCCACTAAAATTTGCTGGGTTGTGATGGCCGGTTGGTCAGGGATGGGTATTTCTGTGAGGATTGCGGCGGGTCCTGACAGGTGAGAGTGCAGGTGATCAATATCTGTTTTGCATTTTCAAGCCCAGTCTAGGCAGGCTTCCAACAACCAGACAAGGTCAACTGTAGTGTTGGAGTAGTTGACGTTAGGTGGGTAGAACGCTGGGATGTGTGAGTCAGATTTAAGATCTAGACCTTCTACCACCATCATATGGATTAGGTGGTCTGTTCTTTGGTGAGTATTAAGGTCGATTCACGGTTGTTAGACAATTCACCACACGATGTGAACCAATCAAAAGATTTGCCCAAAGCTGCTTTCTTCCTACGCGAAAACCTGGAGACGCAGGACGGAATAAACCGGTGTAAACTTATCCAAGTTCCACGCTGTCATCGACTCAGTCTCCGCGATGACAGCGCCATTTAAGCGCGAAGGCGGTCTCAACGCAGATCCCTCCCAACGCATCGTCATGTAATTACCGATGCCACTGAGTCTTTTCTAGTGAACACTACCAAGTGTCATGTGTCTCTCAAGCTCACAAAGATTTGGGAAAACCTCGAGCTTTTCAGATCCATTACTGCCACCGGGCTTGGGAAGACCAAGAACCAGCCGGGGACCGTGGCCGAGGAGAGAGGTGAGACCGTAGCTCGATCGTGAGAGATGCTGTAAAGATAAGATGACGGTGTTTCTGTGGTAAACCGCGCCGTAGTTATCTCTGCCGGTCGAGAAGGCCCTGAAATGGCTCTTGCATGTGTCGCCTGGTCGCATACAAGTAGGAATTTGAACTTCGATGGATCCGACGGGTGTGAACATGTCGATTGCTTATAATTGCATACATAAAAGGCATTCCCTCGAATGTATATCATCAACATATTCCTCCGCTCAGTAACCTTTCCGTTCCACACATTTTGTCCGTCCCAAAATATCTCCATCATGCCTTTGTTCCAAGAGATTCTTGGCTTTGCCACCTCTCCAGCTAGTCTTGCTGCGTGAGTCTTTGAGTTCTGTTCGGTAGTGATTTATGGGCGGCATGTCAGCGAGGCTGATGTTTTGTTCCTCAGCTCACTTGCTTGCCTGGGCGCCACAGTCCTCTTCTATCTCTGTTTCATTCGCCCTTTTCTCTCACCTCTGTCAGGTCTGCCTGGCCCCAGCCCCAGTAGCTTCTGGTATGGTAATTTGGGGGATGTGGTAGGAGTCTATCTATTGACGTCCTTCTCCATATTGTTCTTGAATCATCATACTCAACCTACTTTTTTCTTTTTTTTTTCCGAAAGCTTGCTTCAGAAGGTGGTTTGGCCCACGAAGAGTGGCACGCCAAGTACGGACCCGTGATCGCCTGGCGCGGATTGTTCGGCGTCAGTCTCGACATTGCTTTGGGGCGTCATCATATCGAATTCTCGCTTGACTGATTCGTGGCTCTTTTCGTGATACGTGGTTACATCTTCTGGATCAGACTACTCGATTGAGTACGATTGATCCGAAGGCGCTGAATCACATTTTGGTTACAAATGCCTATGCGTATCCAAGGCCAGCTGACATTCGTAACAAGATTGGGATGCTCACTGGTAAAGGTCTTTTCTATGTTGAAGGTCAGCTCTCTTTGTTTTCCCAATGAGTTTAAAAGGTTGGAGAATATCACCAGATATCTATCAGCATCCAGCTCATATTGCGACTATTTAACCTTTCTGTTTTTTTTTTTGCATTCCTCACATCTGAAGGTGACGTTCATAAGCGACAGAGACGTCTTTTGGCTCCGGCGTTTGGTGCTCCCCAAATCAGAGGCCTTGAGCAAATTGTCTATGACAGTGCCTTCCTGGTACGTTCTTTTGTCTGTCCATGTATAGGTTTTTTTTGAAAATGTGACTCATAAATATCGTTTGAATTTTGTTTGGAATTGATCTAGCTCGCTGATAAGTGGACAGAGGTCATCAAGGCCTCGCAGAATCCTTGGGTGGTTTTAAATGCCATGGATTGGTCATATCGAGTGGCACTTGATATTGTTGGTTTCCCTTTCAATTCCAATGCTTCATTTTTGAGAATTTCTGATCGTAGTTCCCTGGCGTCGCGGTGCGATCCAATATAGATTGGTGTCGCAGGTTTGGGGTACCACTTCGATGCGCTTGAAAAAGGAGAAAGTGGTAGTAAGATTGGTGATGCTATCAACAAGATACTGTAAGGTGTTGATGTTTTTGAACGGAGCGCATATTCCTCACTAATTCTGTAATCTATCTTGAAGAAAAACACGTTCAGAAAGACTCACACCTTTCAAAGTTTGCCTGTATCAAGTGATGCGCGCTACCCCAAAATGGCTTCATATATACAAACCCCCAATGCTTCGCACAATAGAGGAGTTAATGGAGACAATACAGAGAGAATGTCGCACTCTCTTGGCCGAGAAGAAACTAGAGGCTGCCTCTGTAGATTCCACTCACGGAAAAGATCTTATCAGTATCCTCCTGCGCGCAAACGCTGCCGTTGATGTAAAGGATCGTCTGGACGATGATGAAGTACTTGGTCAAGTCAGTGGACCCTTCCCAACAGATATACTTTTTGTCTTGGTTATTCTCGATTGCAAGATCGCTGACTCAACTTTGGCCGATCATCCTCAAACATATAGATGATAACTGCGATTTTGGCTGGTGAGTACATTTCAGCATGTTCACTTTCTCTGATTTTTTTTTTTTTTTTTTTGATGATGGGTCTTGGATCCAACTCGACTGGCCCTGCAGGACACGAAAGTGAGTAACCCTTGCCTCTAATAACAGCCTTTATGATGCTCCCTAACTCTATCTAGGTTCAAGTCTTGTGATGATGGAATGTGTCCTAAAATTTGCATTCTTCTTTGAAACATCCCTTTTTGAATTTTCCTCTTTAGCAACGGCAACCGCAATGGGATGGCTGTGGCTGCATTTTGCAAGAAACCCAGATATACAGACCAAGCTCAGGAGGGAGATACGTGATTTCAAAGCAGGAGCTCTCGAGAGTGGACACTATATCCCATTTGATGAGCTCAATTCCTTACCTTATCTCGATGCGGTCTGCGTGAGTGATCATATCGAATCTCAACCAAATCACAAGCTATCTAAAAGTTGGCACCACTTCTCTAGCGAGAGATTCTCCGCCTCTTCTCCCCGGTGGTCTTGAGTCCCAGAGAAGCCACCTGTAACGATATAATTCCGATCGAGAAAGGGGGATTTGTGAGAATTTCACGTGGAGAACAAGTGATGATACCAATCAGTGCTTTCAACCGGTCTCAAGAACTCTTTGGACCGGATGCAAACAGCTTTCGACCTGAACGCTGGCTGGAGGATGGTCCACAAGGTAGTCCTCCCAGTTTATGGTCCGGTATGATGACATTTATGGCAGGGCCAAGGGCTTGTATAGGATATCGTTTGGCGCTCATGGAAATGAAAGTCTCGACTGCTGTCCTCGTTTCTCGATTCCACTTGGAAGAACGCGATGGACCAGACGGCGGTCCCGAGATTGAGCGAGGAGCAGATCATGTGAGGAGACCTGTCCAGTTTATTGATCTCGCCGTTCTAAAAGAAAAAGCAGCTAATCCCGATCCTACTCTACAACAGGTCATAATTCCCGAAGTCAAAGGCCAGCCTCTTGAACCGTGTATCCCGTTAAGGATCAGTTTGCTTTGAACCACCCGTGAGTAGCTTGTTGGTACAGTGGTGAGATAGGTGGCGTCAGTATCTTTCACAATGACTCTCAGTACAGGGATGAGGGTACAGTGTAATATAAGTACATAACACATAAAAGACTGAATACTTACATCTCAGGCTCAGTATCAAGAGCCACCACACAGATAAACCGATGGTACATGATATGAAACAGGACATTCCACAAAAACATATGATCTCTTGTGTCAGCCCCTTGTTTCAGGGACCCCTCTAAAGTGGGAAGGAGCGGGGACCAGACTATAAAAAGCCCCCCTTTCAGCTCCTGGGATCGGTTCCCCTTCATCACGTTTTACACTAACCCCCAAATTGAACAACAGCAGAACATTGAGGATTATCCTAAGGAAATCTGCCCAATAGTGCACTGTTCATAGGGTGAGAGTAAAATGAAGGTCAAACAACATAAAAGACCGGATAGGCCATCTATCCCAGCATTTCCCAGGGTTTGCCCTTGGAGTTCTGGAGATTTCCTGATGAAACATACTATCCAGGGCAAGCCTAAAGATATCGCCCACACTGCCAAAAAAAAAAAAAAACTACTCGGACCTAGTTGTTCTGGAAATTCTAGAACAATATCTGTCCTAGATATTCCTTGTATGGAAAAAGAAAAACTAGGACAAAGCCTGTCTGAGGAAAGCTACAACAAGCTTGTCCTGGATGTCTTTGTTGGCAGTGCCAAGAAAGATATTCCAGTCCCTGTGTCAAGCATAGGAGTCATCCTACTTTCTCTGGGGACTTAAGGTAACCTCAGTAATTGCCCAGGCAGAACCATATTAACAACCTAGCTCAGGCTAAGAAGCTTGATTGGCTCTTGCACAGATCCACTCCTGAGAGGTCAACCAGCTGCAGTCTACACTAGTGGTGCCACCGGGTGTAGACTATTAGCTAATTGTGGGTTAGAGGCCTCAATTTGTTCTTTTCTCTTTCATTTAAGCCAGGATCTTAGCCTCACTGTAGCTCAGCCCTGACAATCTTTAGCTTGAAATATGATTGAATCAATCAACATGCAAAATATCTTGCTGTCACAATCAGCTGTGTATCTTTGTACGTTATCTCTTTCAGATAAGTTAAATTGTCTTTTTATTATGGCATTGAAATATATCTTGGGTGAATTTTTTTTTTTTACCAAAGTCCCACACCAATACTTAGTCACAGGTTCATGTCATCAAGTTGCAGGGGACAGATGTACCATGAGCCCTTTGAATAACTTTGGCCACATCAAGCAAAAGTGCACTTTGACACATTTGAGCTGCTCTTAGCACGTATGCAAAGGGTTCTTTCATACCTCAGGTCTCACCTTAGGCCCAAAATATATCTTCTCCCTCAGCTTCCATATTTTCGAGGATCCGAGCATGGTTTTGGAAATGTCAGACCAACAGCTTTCCAAAATTATGCTTTGAGAACAAAGCAATTTTTTTTTCTATCCTCCCTTTTATCTCTCCATTTTTTTTTTTTTTTTTTTGATTTTTGATTTGATGAGCTGAGAGCAGTTTTGGAATGCTCGTCCTCACCGCCAACCAAAGTCGTGATTTTACAAAACTTGAATGTTTTTCTTTTAAATTCAAGGCTACTGTAATTTGAAGTTTCAACAATTTCTTTACCTCATATTTCTACGTGATAGATAAGTAATAGGATTGATCAAAGTTGAAAACAAAGAGGGACCAGTTGATTTTGAAGACAGACAGATATTCATCAAGGAGGTTCAGGACAAAGAAAAATTGATCCTGTACGGAGCACCTGCCAATATGAGGGGAGACTTAGTTAAGTCAGGTCGGATTGGTTCGGGCAAGGTTAAAAATTAGGCTTAAGATAAGCCTCAAAGTATGAAAGAACGTCTTGGATGCGTTCAACTTGACCGCCTACACCCACTTGGACGTAGGATGTCGAACCATTACCAGTACCAACAGCACTCGACCAGTCGTTCATTTCATCAGGCTCAGTTCCCATCTGGTTCTCCTCTCCCTGCCCCAGTTCAACATTCTATCCCTCACCAGATTCCATTACAGGGCCCCTCGCCAAAATCGAACTCGAACTCGGACTCGAACTCGAACCCGGTCTCAAATTCGCTCATCAACTTGCTCGTTCGTATCATCCTTACCGCCCTCAATTCCGACTTACTTCACTCAGCTCTCTTCTTCTCCGAAAGGCTACACGCCCTTATCCCATCATCCGAACTGGCCGTCTGGCTTCTCTCTCTCTCCTTGCTCCGTACCGGTAACCACCAGGCCACCGTCCATTTGCTCAGGAACACACCCATCTTCATTCCCCACCACCCCTCCCGGTCATCACCCAACCCAAAAGGAAAAGCTCGGCTAGTTGAGGAGGACCCGTTTAGTATTCAGCATTCATTAGACGAGATTGATCACTCGCTGTGGGAGTGGAATCACCAAGATTTAGTGAGGGGAAAACAGCGCGCTGCTCATTCGGCTAGTGCGCGTTGTGCGTTGGTTTATTCCAAGGCTTGCAATCTCATCAATAGACCAAAGGAAGGCTTGGAAGTCTACCTCAAAGTGATCGATCAAGTTGGACTGCCTAATCCCGACGAAGGTGAGCTAATCTTGTTCTTTCCTTGTTTTTGACCATCTTTGCTCATCTGCTTCCAATCTCCCAGATGCTTTGTTGAACTCTGTTGCAAGCCCACTCCCTTCACATTCGGCCTCTTACACGCTCTTGGCCACATTGGCCTACAAGTCACACGAGTACGAACGAGCGACAGAGTTCTATCGGCGCGCACTTGCGGCCCCTGATGGCCATCTGTGTTGGGAGGCATTCGAGGGGCTCTGTCAGACTGCAGGTTCAGAGTCAGAAATTGATGTGGACGCGATCTTCACTGACACTGCGCTCGATGATTTCTTGTCTGGATACATGGATCTCGACGATAGCATTATCCACGGCGCTCTAGGACCTCAAAAACACATTCAGTCCTCCCTCAGTGAATACCACCCGCCTCCACCACCGAATCCCACACCCAGTACTCATCATCACCCCGCTTCGCCTGGTAAAGACAGTTTTCGGATCCTAGGCGTCAACGGGGCCAGTCACCATCACCCATCCATGCTGATAGATAATAGCTTCAGCGAGAACGGTCACAGCCATACCACCAGCTTTGGTGTCTCCTCCTTTGAACACTTCCAATATCCATCCCAACCCCCGAATCAGTCTAAGTCAGGCGGGATTCCGCGCCAACCGGGGAACCTTGGACCGATAAAGAAGGCCAATGGCACCTCGTCCTCTTCTAACGGCCACCGTCAGCCCATTCCTCAGCGGTTATTTCAGGTCGAACGTTCCGAGGCCGTTTACGACTCCCTACCAATCTCCTCTACGCCAAACCTCCAACAAGGCTTCGGCTTCGATCACTATAATCCGAATATCCCTTCGCCTATGCCCGCGCCCTCGCCACTACCCTTTGATGGCTTTACGCCCGCCTCTAATCCGATCATCGAGCCTTTACCCCCGCTCGTACCCATTCAGCAAGGTACAAGGGGCCTACCGGGCGTCAAGCGGACGCGATCCCAGACGAACTCAAACGAGCAGACAACGCTCACTTCCCTCTCACCGCTCCCACCCGTGCCCCCACTTCTGCCAGCCCAAGAACTAGATGAACCAATGGAGTCTGTGCCCAATCCTTCACCAGCCTACCTCAAGAAGCCCAAAACAGGTGGGGTACGTGAGAAGAAGCGAGTGAAGAGTAACGGGAACATTTTCGACCCTCCTGCATTTGAGCGCGACAGTGAGGGTCGCGAGGCCAAGGCAGAGGCGGTGGCATGGGTGAAGGCCATCTTGCGTAAGTTCGGAGCCGCGTATATTCATCTGAGTAGGTTCAGATGTGAAGGCGTGCTGGAGGAGTTGAGTGGTTTACCGGAGGAGCAGAAGCGGAGCTGGAGGGTTTATTGTCTGATCGGGCGAGCAAGGTTCGAGATGTTAGACTACAAATCAGTAAGCAAGCTACCTCTTACATCTAGATCCTTCCTAATCCTGAGAGATGTCTGACTTTGATTGTTTTGCAGGCGGAGGTAGCGTTCAGGAAGGCCAGGGAGGCCTTCCCTCACCTCGTCAAACACATGGACATCTATTCTACTCTTCTCTGGCACACCCGTAATACTACGTCCCTCTCCTACCTTTCTCAAGAACTCCAACTTGTCAATGCCTCTGCGCCCGAGACCTGGATCGCGACAGGGAACCTTTTCAGCCGACTTGACGATCACCCTCACGCGCTAGCTTGTTTTAGACGTGCTACTCAACTCTCTGCTACTGCTGCTTATGCTTACACACTAGCTGGGCACGAGTGTTTAATTTTACAAGAATATACTCGTTCAACAGTTTTCTTTAGAGAATCACTAAGACGTGAGGGATCGAAGAACTATACAGCTTACTTTGGCTTAGGAGAATGTTATTTCAAGCAAGAGAAATATTTATTAGCTAAATATTTTTTTGAGACCGCACATGCTATCAACCCTTCTAACCCTCTAATCCTTTGCGGGATCGGAAAGACGTTAGAAAGGATTGGGAAAACTGAAGAAGCTGTAGAAGTTTATGGAGATGCATTAGAGCTTGGAGATGGGAATAACGGGGTGGCAATCGTTAGGTTCTTGAGAGCGAAAGCGCTTGTCGGATTAGGAAACTACCTCGTTGGTCTCTTCTCTTTCTTTCTATTTCTGTCTGTGTGTTGACTGCATGACTAATCTGCGTTTGGTCTTGGGAATCGTATCAGGCGGCAAAGACAGACTTATTAGACTTAGCCAGGACCGTACCTACCGAATACAACGTTCGCTTCTTACTCGGAAAAGTACACGGACTCCTCGGTGAGAAGGTAGCATGTGTGAGAGAACTGACTTATGCTCAAGATCTAGAGCCCAAAGCTGCTGGAACCATCAAACGGATTCTAGCCGAGCTAGAGGAGGTAGGAAAGGCTCGAGGGGATGAGATGCTGGAAACGGGGGTTGGAGTTAGCAATTTGTCAACGTACAGTATCTAGGGATGGTTTTGCATTTTGTTGTTCTTTTCGGAGGTTTCAATGAAATTCAATTCGGGGCTCGGAAGCGTCCTTAGAACTTGTAGGTGTTGGTCAAGTGGTGAGGGTAGGTGATTAGTTTGGATCAATGGATGGTGCGGGAAAAAAATGATCTATTGGCTAAGGGGGGAAGTAAAGTTGTCAAAGTCTCATACCAATGTTTGAGTGGATTAAGGTCAGCCTAGGACTACTAATTTTTTTCTCTATCAGACGTAATTTGTGAGGTGTCCACCTTTGGTTCTACGGTACATATTTTAGGTTTGATGTCACCTTGAACATATGATTCATGGCCCCATACCGGTGCGCAGAACTCTTACAGAGAAAAAACTCCCTCGCACCCCTGTGCAAGGGAGCTTGAGGAAGCATGATTGTGATTGGTTTCTAGTACTTGGCAATCCCCGTATCATTTGCACCAATTTTCACCCTAACTAACCCGAGTCGGTGCACCTCGTCTCATTTGACGAACGAGTCCGAAGCTGAAGCCAGGGACTTGTGCCAAAGTCGTTCCTGTTGGTGGTAGAAGTTTTGAACCAAATTTGGAATTTCGAGCATTTTCTGGGTCTACACACTCACACCTCCCATACCTTTGAAAGGTCCACTTCCTTTCTCGACTTGAGGGCCTTCAGTGAGTATGTTACACACAGATGAGTCTTAGGAAGCAAGAGTTTTTAATGATTGAAAAACAATTCAGAGTCATCCAAATCTTGAAAAAAAAAAAAAAACCTCAAGAATGCATGAGGGTAGACTACAATCAAAGGTTACAACGGTGTAGTGTGTGAGAGTTGGATTTGAACTTTGAAAAAGTCCCAAAATCGCGGGAGGACTTTGTAATTTCGGATTGAGATTGTACTATGATTCTCATTCCTCGATGCAAGGAAAGAATTTGAATGGACAGATTCGTCGGAGAAATGTAGTCTGAAGGCTGGGGTTCAAAAACAACAACAACAACGACCGAGGACCGTTAGGGACAAGTGGGTGGAAGTGGGTCTAGACCACTTTTGTGCCTCAAAGGGGCCCAAACTTTTACTCCCAACATGGATGAATTTTGCGCAAGTCCCAGTGGCAGTTTGGATCGGGGGGTGCTGTTCGCTTAGGCCAAGATTGGGAGTTGTGTTAGATCCACGCTACCTCCTCCTGGCCCCAGAAGGCCCCGCTGCACCACCATTCGGGGGAGAGCATGACAGGACCTGTGGGGACTGCAATACTGTTGGGGAAGTTAGTATGGGAACTAGTTCCTGTACCAAGTTCTTAGGTTAGTTTCTAAGGCAACGAATCCAATTGAACTGTCTTTAAATTACCAATCAAGATTTATTCCACTTTGTCATTTTCCAAGTGTGATCACTCACTCTTTGCCTACTTTTGATATCCAATACCAATGGATCATCATCACCTTGGCTGATACCGTGAAGGTGAAAGGCTCTTCATCCGCGTCAAAAAGGCAGTGTTTGAGCTCGTCAAACAGGATTCTCTATAATACCTCCCAAGATCTCAGTGTCACATCCTGCGGGCAGGACCAACTTTTTTTGAAGAGGTTGGTGTATTGGTGCATGGTCAGGCTCAAGCAAAAAAAGGGGACATGCTGTTCAACTTTTTTTTTTTTAAAAAAAAAAAACTTTGCTGTACAGATCAAAATAATGCTGTCAGTTCATCTTTTTAAAACTGAGCGGGTAATGGTGAAACTGTTCAATTGCATTGAGAAGATTGATGATGTTGTTGCTGGTGGTGGGGTAGGTATTAAGAACAGCACAAATGAAGGGTAGCAACGCGCCATAACACGGTTGGACCATACAAAATAAGAATAGCAACGGGCCATAATGCAGTTGTGGTAACAGTACAAGGTCCCAACCAGTCCTGCCATGTTTCTGATTCGGGGTGGATTCAGGATCGGATCTCGAACAAGAAATTCTCGACGGGGCCAACCAATCTTTTTCAAGTCGAGAATTTTGTTCGGACGGTGCGATTGTTTTTCCAGCTGCTCTTTGACCATTCACTGACCATGTCACCGCTAGTGAATACCATCAAAACTGAAAACGGAACGAGAGATCAGGTCAGTCAGGTTTTCTGAGGCACCTCAAGCCGTTACACCTTGCTTCATTTTTTTTTTTTTTTTTTTTTTTTTTGAATTTCGCTACAATGTGTGCAGCTACTGACTGGATAACCTACATTGCTAGGCATCATCTCGAAATCCCTACCCTTTCTCTCCGTCGCGAGAGGAAGTGGCAGACCTAGTGATCAGGCAGAAGAAAGGGAACTGCGTACCGATTTATGTCTCACTTCCTGCCGACCTCCTCACACCGGTCGCTGCTTACCTGAGGCTCACAGATGGTGCCAAACAGCGAGTAAATTCAAAACCTTTCTCAGCTGATGGGAGCGTCGAGGGGGTAGAAAGCTTCCTACTGGAAAGTGTAGTTGGAGGAGTGTCTCAGAGCAGATATAGTTTTGTGGGATCTAGTTCGTCGACTTATCCTTCCCTCTTTATTTACAAAACACTCGGACTTGGCTCCCTCGAAGCATATCCAATCTGCTTGTTCCACTTTGTAACTATAATGGCTGTCACTCCCTCCAGATCCATCAAGGGTTTTGAGAACTGGCCCCAACCAGAGTTATCAAGGCGATCCATTAATCCCACTAGAAGAAGAATTATCAAAGTATCGTTATGTGGCCGTCCCAAATGTTCCCCCGTTCACCGGTATGGCCCATCATCTCAATTTGTTTAAAAAATGATGTTGATGTGATTTCACTAATTTTTTGGCACTCTCAATCTGATCTTCGCCAAAACCTTCATTTCGCGTGATGTCAAACATGACAAGGGGGCGCAATTGGTTTTGTGGCGTACGACTCGGTCTTTCACTTCGAGCCATCGACCAAGCGCCCGTTGTCAGACTCCATCGGGATCCCGGATTCGGTCTTCATGATCTGTGATACCATCGTCGTGTTCGATCATGTCTTTCAGATGATCAAGATTGTCTCTCACGTCTATTTCCCCTCTTTATCCCCATCCACTCACGATATCGATCTCGCGTATCGAGACGCGAGTGAAAAGATCGTCAAGGCATGTACTAAACTGCTGGACGAACGGCGCACTCCTGTTCCCGAACAAAATCCTATCCCACCTCCAGACGAACGGCCCGCCCCGGAGAGTAATGTGGGCAGGGTTGGATATGAAGCCTATGTTACAGATCTCAAGCAGCACATCGTCAAGGGCAATATCATCCAGGCTGTGCCCAGCCAACGGGTCCGTAAGCCCACCAAGCTTCACCCGTTCAATGCGTACAGGTAAAGTCAAATCCTCAACCCGGAAGTCTAACAAGCTGGGTTTGAGAGCTCGTCGGGTAAAAAAGGGTCCTCTTACATTTCTTCTAGGCAGCTTCGACAGCTCAATCCTTCCCCGTACATGTTTTACATCAACTGTGGCGAATCACTGCAACTGGTTGGAGCGTCCCCTGAATGTCTCTGCAAAGTGTCACCTGGTGGAATAGTGGAGAACCACGCGATCGCAGGGACTATCAAACGAGGTCAGACGGCACAGGAGGATGCCGAATTGGCTGAAGAATTACAAAACTCGATCAAAGATCGAGCGGAACATGTGATGCTTGTTGATTTGGCACGTAATGATGTCAACCGAGTTTGTAAACCTGAATCTGTCAAGGTTGACAGCCTGATGCAAGTGGAAAAATTCAGCCATGTGATGCATCTGACCAGCCAGGTCAGCGGTGTATTGAGAGACGGTTTGACAAGGTCAGTTGCTTTTGAAAGGATCGAATTTTCCTGACCCTCCTTGAAACTCATCATCTGCTGCCGAAAGATTTTGAAAAAGAGAATGGTCCATTCAAAACTGATAGTCGCGTCATTTTCCCTATATCTCACATCTCGTTCTTCAGGTTCGATGCTTTCCGCTCTATCTTTCCAGCTGGTACGGTTTCCGGCGCTCCCAAGCTCAAAGCAATCACCCTCGTTGCCGAGCTCGAAAAGGAGCGACGAGGCGCGTACGCAGGAGCGGTGGGAAGGTTCAATTTTGATGCGAGTGCGATGGACACATGCATTGCAATTCGTACAATGGTTTTCAAGGACGGTGTAGTCTACTTCCAAGCAGGTGGTGGTATTGTGCATGATAGTGTGGAGGAGGATGAATATGTGGAAACTTTGAATAAACTCAAAGCCAACCTTACCTGTATGGAACGCGCCGAAGGTTTGTTACTATCTTTGTATTTGACCGTCGCACAGCTTGAACACGCCTTTGTCATTGTCGGACTAATGTCATTGCGCACTCAACAGACCATTACTACTCGCTTCAACAGTTGAAGTGAAGACGGTCAGGAACATCTAATGGGTAAGCTTCTTTTACCATCGATGTGGAGTGAAGGAGAAAAACATTGCTCAAGCTTTTCTTTTGGACCAGTTGAAATACGCTTAGGTGCTCAACGTGTCAAACAGTACTGCAGATGATAAGACCTTTACAGTTAATCTCCTCCTTGCTATGAGTCCAAAGACTTGAAGCGTATCCAATTTGGTAGACCAAGACTTTTATACATGACTATACCCTTTGATCAGGACTCCAAAATCAAACTTTCTTCTTGTATCTAGTGGAAATGTGTAAATCATCACATCACATCATTGATTCATTGTACATTGAATGGATTCTTTTGAAAAGTTTCTTATTTTCATTTGCGGAAGGCTTTCTGGATGAAATGGTGTTTCTCTTTCTGATTGGTCTAGGTTTGATATATCCCGCCTGGTTATCCTACCACTTTTCAATAACAAGTACAACCATGGCAATGAAGGGTGATGGTGTTAGTTTGGCAAAGTCTTTCCTTCCTCGCTCTTTCGGTCTGCAGCTTGCAGCCTGAGATGGATGCTCTATATCATAGAAGTGGAGAGTTGAAGGTTGAGGTGTTGAAAGTAGATGGAAGTCCACTTACATTCCGGGTGCTCGAAGTCGCGGAAAAGGGGGACGTGCACTGACGAGAGAATGAAAATTGTGTGACGTCTTTTAAGGAGCTTTACATTAATCAAGTTTGCCTTTAGTGAGTAGTGAGTTTCAGTGTTATGTGTGTGTGTGTGTGATATGATTTTATCTTTGTTGTTTCTTTTTTTTTTTTTTTTTTTTATCAAGATTGATTATGACATTTTATGGATTGTTTTTGTAAAGTGACTATGGACGCGTCTCATCTTGAATTTTTCATTACTTATTTTTTTTTTTAAAAAAAAAATACTGCATCAAGTCAAGTGTATCAGATAAACCTCATGATGCTGCAAGAGCATGTAAAAAAATAAAACGAGAGAGAGAGAGAGAGAGAGAGAGAGAGAAATACACTGTAATAGCTTTTTCCCAGTTTTTGTGACTGATCTATTGCAACATCGCACTAATAAAGCAAAACCTACATGAATGGGGATTGCGAGCATACATGGCGTGCCTTGATTCGTCAAGAGAAATGATGTTTTTTTTTTTTTTTAACCTGAAAGCCTCCACAGACGTGTTTAAAATACATAATAAGGGTGTAGTATCATCAAGTGACGATTGGTCTAAGCCAACTTCAATTAAATAACTTTATTATTGTGATAACTTTGAATAACACTGCAGACATTGATGATCTGGATTATAAACTCGGACTGGCAGGTGGCAGTTTTGCGGGTTTTTGATTTTCCAAAAAATAAAAATAAATAAATAAATAAATAAAATTCCTGTTGCCAAAATAAAGAAAAGATGATGAAAAAGAGCGCAAGGAAGATGGCTTTTGACTCCAGCCATTTATTTGAGTCCTTATATCTCGTGGGCCGAGTGAATTTTATCTGACTTGGATAAAAATAGTTATCTGTTGTAAATATCAATGAAAAAAAAAAAAAAGTTTTAAACTTGAACTTTAAATCTACCTAGTCCAATCATTACACGCTTAGACAAACTGTTGGAGCTGTACAGGATTAAAAAAATAAAATTGGAAATGATGATGCCAATATTAAGTAAGTATGTATTTACTTGGTCCAGAGAGAGAGAAGTTTCCCCAGCTGAGCAATTCCCAATCGAATCGCTAACTATTTATTTACGTTCGATCGATCGATTGTTTCCGTACGACGCCAGTCGAACAGGTCAAAAAACACCAACATTTTTAGAATTTGTACAAATTCAACCTCATTTTTAAACCCTTGCCTGCTGTCCCTTACCCCCCCTTTTCTAGCAACAAGTTTCCAATTTTCGGTTCAGGTCGATGGTCTCTCGAGTCTAAACATTTCACTTTGGTTCCGACCTTCCTCCAGCATCTCCTTCACCTTCTGTACACTCGGCTTCTCAAACATTATTTTTTTGAAATTTCCACTTTTTCTATCAGACACCCTCCAAGTCAGCCATGGATGAACCTGTGAGTTTAGTCTCGTCCTATGCTTCTCCAAAAACCTGTTTTTATTTTGTTCACTGAGGCATTGTGTTTCGATCCTCCGCCCTACCTTATCTGCTTTGCAATTTAAGGGTTTCCGAGCACGTCATAGGGCCGAAAAACAAGACCGTTATGACAGGACCCATCACGTTGGCGGCTTACAGGAAGCTGCTCCGTTACCAGACCATTACGACCCTGTTGATCAACTTAGCCTTGATCTTGACCAACTACATCCGTACACCTCTGATCAGTCACTCGGCACGTCCTCCCTACCCGTGAAATTGCCATCACCATGGCCTCATCCAGCCCAACCTGAGCCCTCGGCAGCTAGCGATACGGCTTCTGACCTGCGGCCTCCTTTCCCAAGAAGACCCACAACCGTTCGAACGTTGAACCCTCACTTGCAATTCATGTGCGGTCCCATGCTGAGATACGATACGGTCGATTTGCAAACTCAGACCTGGCTCGGATTCTGTTGCATCGTCACGGCTGACAACGGAAGCACATATTCACCAAGCCCGATGTTACATATGAGATGGACGCCTTCCTTCAAAGACGCTCAATCCATGGCACCACACTTGAAAGCTAACAACGAGCTCGAAGAAATCTATCAGAACGTCTCGGCCGACAAAATCTTTGTATACCAAGGTTCTGCAGATTCATACACGTTTTGGAGATTTTCGATTTGCATTCCGATGGGTATCCGGGAGAGTCGGATCCATTATTCCATCAATCACGGTGCCGAGATTGCGTTTTGCGTACCGGCGGTGGGTCAGAACCTGAGATGGGTGGGCTATTCTTGTAACGGTTTCTCTGCTGGAGTTGACAGGGAGAGCTTCAACGGGTCTGATCCAGTTTGGAATGACCTTCTTACTCGTCACAAAGCTTTACCCTTTCACGTCCTCATTGGGGGTGGTGACCAACTCTACTGCGATGCGATTGCAAAGGAACCTGAGATGGCGGATTGGTTGAGGGAGAAGGATCAAATCAAGAAGAAGGCAGCGGTGATGAGCGCTTCGATGTCGATCGCCCTCGATCGGTTCTTTTTCAGTCACTATTGTAATTGGTTTCGGTCAGGTGCATTTGGAAAAGCGATTTCTTCGATTCCCATGATGAGTAAGATGATTTGATATAAAGTTCAAGACTGGTGGAGTGGAGAAACGTTAATGGTGATCTTGATAGATATGTTGGACGATCATGACATCATCGATGGATTGTAAGTCATCCTGCTGTGTTGTTCATCTAAACCTTACCTGATCTGAGCCTGATGACGTATGGATGGATGACGTAGTGGGTCCTATCCTGATGACCTCCAACGTTCGGCCGTCTTCTCGACCATCGGTTCCCGTGGATATTTTTGGTACCTACTCTTTCAGCTCTTTATCGTTGACGAGACCGACGGGATCTCGAATCAATCAGACCATCATCGATCCAATATCCATTCGAGTCTCTTGTTGGGTGGCATGGGACCATACATTCCCTTTCGTAACCATTCATTTCTCACTTATCTAGGACCTCAGGTCTGGATCCTCTTATTGGACTGTCGTTCGGAGCGCAAGAAAGATCAAGTCTGTAGTAAGGAGACCTATCAAGTCGTCTTGGACGCCTGTCGCGCTTTACCCGCCTCGGTTACCCATTTGATCTTCTTACTCGGAATCCCAGTTCGTTCTCTCTTATCACACTCAATCTAGCCTTTGGTCAGGTCATGTTTTTGACCTTACGTTCCGCTTCCTATCTAGATAGCATATCCTCGTATGGTTTTTGCTGAACGTGTACTCGAAAAAAAGAATAGCCCGGTCTTCAAGGCCGCCAAGGCCTGCGGTCTTTTGCCCGGCTTTGTGAGTTGATTGTTTTTTTTTTCAAGATTTCCTGCAGAAAAGATATCTATTCTATAAGGCCAATTCATCTGACATTCGGTCATCTTGAAAGTACAATAACTTTAACGCCGACCCTGAACTATTGGACGACATGAATGATCACTGTGAACACCAAGCTACTTCTTATTTTCTCCACTACGTGGGCTGGCTACAGCTTAACTTATTTCTTCCATTCATATTGCTGATGCTTGAGATGCTCTTTTGAATGACTGACAGGGTGTGCGCAATCACATAAAAAGGAACGCAATTGGCTGGTGGTTGAATGTCAGAAGCTTGCCGTGACCAATCGATTGAGGATCGCTTTTCTAAGTGGAGACGTACACTGGTACGTATCTTGTTGCGCGCATCTCATTTTACAAGTCTAAGGCCTGATTTTAGACTTGATTTGCATCACACTCCTCTTGAACCGCATTGCAATCAACACGCACTGGGCAATCCACCACTCTTCGGATGGTTTATATCCTTATGGCATCCATTCTCATTCAGTGCTGCTGTCGGGAGATTCTCATCGTTGAAAGGTCCGTTGAAAGGGTCGTTGGATCCTGCAAAGGACCCAAAATACATGCTTGTAAGTCTGTTTTCGGCCCTTGTTTGTAAAAGAAACTACCTTCTTAGCTCTCCTGATCTCTCTCGATTCTCATCAGAACGTCATCTCCTCAGCAATCGTCAATGTTGGTTTTTTGCCTGATCTCTCTTCCTTGCAGCCTGTCACTCATTCATTTTTTTTTTTCATCCCTTAGACCCCTCCACCCGCAGCCCTGATAGGAGTGATGGGCCTGATCTCGAAAAAGACCCACAAAAGCCTGCACGGCACTCACACAGCCGAAGATATGCTTGATATCTTTCATCTCGATACGGATGGCACTAAACTTGTCAGTCCTCTTCTTACGTATTCTTCTCTCAAAAGCAAATCTGGAAGCATGATAGGGTGTGAATACAGAAATATTGTACCTTTTCCTCTTGCTAGAACAACCCGAGATTCATGGCGCGAAGAAATTATTGCGCTGTCAGGTTTGTTGAGGAGACTGGCGAACTGGAGTTCAACCTTAGAATCGAGATTGCGCAGGGGGCCGGTGAGACAAAGGGCTACCCGGTCTTATCACCACCTCCATTGTTTAATTGAACTTGGGTAGTCTTTCACTTTGTGGACAATGGTTTTTGAATTCGAAATTCTTGTTGAGTTTGGCTTGCATATTGTGTTATGTTCTGTTAGTTTTCAGTAGCACCTGATCAATATGTTGTTCTTGTTGATGATTGTATGAGAAAGGAGGATGGGCAATGGAAGTGAAATAATTTTGGATGAATGGCCATTGACAATCCATCATTTGGCTGTGGGATTCATAATTTGAGTTGTAGATTATTAGCAAATTTCTTGCAAAAACTACTCGATCGTGCTACAAATTGACAAGTTTGCAAAGGACTGCTAATCCAAGTGTTGTGCTTCTCTGTGCCCTGAAGCTCTGGGTCAACTCAGGCTTCATATCCTCACAGTTTGTTTTGCAGTTTTTGGTTTACTTTGAAATGCATAGGAGCTCTTTTTGGGGTGGGGATGTTTTTGGCAAGTCCTCATTCCTATTAACCTCAATACCTAAAAAAAGGACAACTGAGAGATAAGTATTTCTGCTGGTGTTTGTTTACCTTGTTTCAGAATAGTAGGAGGAGGGGAAAATTTTTTTAAAGAAGACATATATCATGTCTTTTAGAGTTTTTTTTTTTTTTTTTTGTTGAAATTGCCTTCAGTTTTTACCTGGGTTTTTTTTTGTATAAGTGGTGGTGGTGAAAGGATTTTTGAAGGAAGAATGTATTTTAAGTATATATATTATTGTATTGAAAGATATCTCTATCTATCAGTCAACTCATTTTTTTAAGTTTGTGTGCCATTGAAAACCTGTATAACTCTCTCTCTCTTTCTCTCAAACAAAATTAAAAAAAAAAAAGATCTTTGGTTGGGAAAATATTAAGGTTTTTAGGTTTCATTTGTTTTGGATAAAAATATATATGCATGCAAGAGTTTTTTTATTTTTTTTGTTATAGGGTTAAAGAGAACTATTGAAAAAAAAATATTAATATTAATATTAATAATAATAAAATAACATTTAACAGGTCCTTGAATTTTGTAAATCCAAGAAAAACTCTGCTAGTTAGTGTGATATTACATGTGTAGTAAAATTTAAGAGAGAGAGAGAGAAAGAGTCTTTCATTTTAAAGAGCCGTTGAGGTTTAAATTATATATATATAAAAAGGAAACCTCTTTTTAATCTGTTTTTTCAAATTGCTTGGTGTCAGGGTTCTTTCCAAATGGGTAGAGTGTATAGAATGAAAGTTGATGTGGTTCTCTTGGGAAGAAAAAAAAATGTAATCAGTAGGTTGTTTCCAATGTTTTTTTTTTTGTTTTTTTTTTAAAACTATGTAATTGAAAACTGATTCACAATTTCAATGAACCCATGAAATTCATGAAACCAGAAAAAAAAAATTACCTTTGGATCAGGTTAGGTTTCAGGGGAGACTCAAGGTGAAAGACTTTTAACAATAATAATTAGTTCAAAATATGAGGTAAAAGATTATTTAACATCATCCCACTGAAAACCTTTTTCAAAAGCACAAAGTGTCAGATATTGGGTCTTGTTAGAGGTTAGCTAATTCCTGATTAACTTTCTGTCTTTTCACCTAGTCAATTATATCATAGTTTATAATGATTGGCCTTATCAAATTTCACTCTATGTTACATTTCATATATATTTAAGTGTTGAATCAAATTCTTTTTCTCATATAAAAACATACCTTTCTTTTTGAAATCTCTTTGATAAACTTATTCAAATTCAAATGTTTGCATACATGTTATGTAAAAAGGTATAAATACTTATCATTAGGCACACCAGCGGAAATTTTACTTATCACTCGAAATTCTGTCTTGTACACAAAGTCCTCCTCTTAGTAAACTAATATGACATTGTGACTGGTGTTCTTATGCAAAGCATCAGTAGTTTCACATTAGAAAAAATCTGTAAGCCAAAGTATTGACCATGGAGTAAGGTGCTTTAAACTTACCTTGCAACCTGAAAAATTTGGAACAGATTGTGAGGTTTCACAACAATCTGGGGGAAAAGCAATAAACAAGACATCTTCCAGAAGGTTCTTTGGGTCAAAAGGTAGCACTCCCACAAAAAAAAAATTGAATGAAACACTTGAAGGGCCAAGAAAATTAATTGAGAACTTGATCAAATATAAATCCAAAAAGGCAGAAGGATTTTTCAAGAATTCCAAACAAGTTGAGCTTGATACCCATACAAATCTTGTAGATGAGAGAGAATGATTCATCAAACACAAATACCCTGTTGCATTCAAAGGCAAAAAGCTTTCTTCAAGACTTTTGAGCTGCTTGAAGAAATTATGCACAATTTTTGTAAATTCACTCACAAGATAACTTATCCCATTCATAAAAGCAATTCACCCAGCCCTACTCTCAGACACTTATGGTAATTTAGCTGATGTAGCAGTGAATGGAAAAGACCATCCAGCTTATCTATAGTGACTGATGACTCAAAGAATTTTTCTGCCATAGGTACATATAAGGATGAGCTCTTCAAAAGATAAAAGTAAAAAAAAAAAAAAAAAAAAAAAAAAAAAAAACAGTTAAATTGGCCACCTCAGAAGAAAAAAAAGTACCCAAGTTCTTGCAAATCAATTGTAGTTGCACAGGTGAAAAGTCATGTTTACCAAAGTTTTGATGATCTCAAAGGGAATATCAACCTGGAACTAAATCCTCCTCAAGTTTCTTCCCTATGCATTCAGTCAAAAAATAAAAAATGAAAACATTGAAAAGTGCCAACAGAATACTAAGCTAGCTATCCAACAACAAAACTTTTCCTCCAATCAGATTTTGTCTCTCTAGGTGAAAAGAGAAATTTGTTTTCAAACCAAGGTACTATAAACAAGCTTGGTGAAACCCTTGCTCTTGATTGCTGCATCAGGCAAGGCCAGGAATTCCAACAGCATAGCCCAAGCATGTTAGGCAGTGCTTAAGAGGTCCTAGGTACTTTTAAGGGTGGGGGCAATTAAAAAAGAGGGATCTCTCAAAAAATAGAACTAAAATAGAAATGGAATGATAATAACAAAAACCAAGGCACCATGCCCATGAAGAAGGACCCTGACATTGGGGACCCTTAGATTTTTTGCAAATGTGGGGAAAAAAACTATCTCAATACTTTCCTGGCCAAAAAAAAAGGCCCAAACACACAAGTTGGGTGCTGCCTGGTCTTGCAGATGGCCAAGCAGCACATTCAGATGTAAGCGGGCTGAGTAAGAGCTTGGACCATCATATGAATCATTTCATCAGCAGAAGTGAACAGAAATGAACAGGAATGAGCTTCTCTCTGATTTGGGCTGGGATCCTGTCCACCCAGGCACAGCCATTAAGATAGGCAGTTTTGGGGAGGTCTTTTGGGTGGTTCTTGGTTTTTGACCTCTTTCCTTTTTTCCTAAAGTCCCCCTTTCTTCCTCACTCTATGTACCCCTTGATTCAACAAAAGGGAAGAATATGCCAATTGAATCATGAAACCACCCCTCATCCATGTCCTGACTGGTTGGGATCATGATATAGAGATGCTGGGGTGCCAAATGGATTTCATCTCACCCAAACCCCTTTGACCCAAGTCTTGTCATAAGGCAACCAGGAGGGTTTTGCATAAGCTCTGTGCTGGACACTGCTCTAGGGCCTTGTAAACCAGGAGAATTTTTTTGGTACTCAACAGATATATCCATGAGCTCAAGTTTTGTGAGAATTTTTAGGCTAAATGGGAGTCAGACCTGGGGCAGCAGGTCAATATGCACTCAAAGCCTACTGGGTGTTTGAGTGTGACAAGGATGGCATGGAAAGCTTTTGATGAGGAGCTTTCACTGCCAACATAGACATCTAGGACAAGCTTGTCCTAGATTTCCTCAGACAAGCTTTGTCCTAGTTTTTTCTTTTGTAGACAAGGAACATATGGAACAAATCTTGTCCTAGAAGTTCTAGAACAACTTTGTCCTAGTAGTCTTTGTTGGCAGTGTTTCCACCTGGCTTCCCCAGAGATGGTTTATGAGAGAAAAATTACAACCGATGTTACTTGAGTGTCTCAGAGGTGACATGTGGAAGCACACAGCGGAAAAAGAAGAGATGTACTGGAAAGGGTATCTCAACAATCATAATCTGCAGCTTGGAAGTGCTTCCGCAGCATGATGGTACCATTCAGATCTTTTCAGAGAAATATTAATCTGAACAGCATGCAAGCATATAATTATCTGAACATTTAGTATACTCTTTTATCCCAATGCAAGCTTTTCAGGATGAATTAGAAACTGCAATGAGCTTTGTAAACTTTGTATTGACAACCACTTTGTCCATGGTGAGAGTTTTATCCACTGACGCAGTGAACAATGTGAACAATTACTCAAACCTTGGGAATGCATGGAAGCAAATACTCCATGCAGGAATTTGTCAAACTCTCAACCATCTAGTTCCAACCTCTACTAACATTTACTGCCTGCGCAAGTTGTGAGAATTTGTTTTTCAAGTTCTTTTCTGATGTTTTCTGTTTAATTTTGAAACTCTGAATTATAACCTGTGATGATTGGAATGCTTGCTACCAGTGTGTGCTATAGTCATTGGCAAAGCAGTGTAGTCCCTCAATTCTACATTTGGTGGCAATTTTTTTGGATTGATTATTCCCCCCTAAAAAATAACCAAAAAAAAAAAAAAAATCAAAAGAACTTTGTCTAGATACGATCTGGTGCAATGCCGCGTGGCACACACTATTTATTTGAGTGCCTGCACTACCAAGGTTTTTTCACTGACAAAAGAATATAATATACTGCAGTTTTGAAAATAGATGTCCGTCCTGAGAATTTTTTTTTTTTTTTTTTTTTTTTTTCATTCCCGCGGGGCATTATCCGAACCCGACTTGGACCTATGTGGAATTGTCAAATCAAAAGCCAGCCATCCCATCCTCCTTTTCTGGCACCTCACATTCACATCCCTTCACCACACCTCACCAGCATGTCACCCAACCGCAATGCAAGCGCCTCAAAGACCCTGATCAACCAAGCCAGAAACACCTCTCACCCTTACCTTCAAGCCCGAGCTCAACCCACTACATCAAGCCCATATGCACATATTCAAGCCCCCGGAAGTCGATTTCAGTCCATCAATTTTTTTCCACCAGCTCAAGCCTCAAGATCAGCCACAAAACCAAGCCAAAGTAGTCAGGAATAAAGATGAAGGTATGTAACTAGGATTATTCATTAAAAAAACACCCCATTTTGGTTAAAACACCCTCTATCTAGGAACATGGATGATCATTCTTGTAAGTCGTATAGTTTCCAGAGGCTTCCTTGGAAGCCTTTGGAGTCTTCTTCGAATTTTTCTGCACAGCTGCCTCGTCATCATCCTCATCTTCACCATTGGGTAAATGTACCTCAATGTAGACCATGAATGTGAGCTTGGCACTCGACAAACACCTTGGGTCCAAGTGATCTAGATAGAGGGTGTTATTAACCAAAACAGGGTATTTTTTGATGAGAAGTCTTGGTGATATACCCTTATCTTCGTTTCTGATTACTTTGGTTCGGTTTGTGGCTGATATCGAGTCTTGAGTTGGTGGAAAAAAATTGATTGACTGAAATCGACCTCCAGGGGCTTGAATATGTGCATATGGGCTTAGTGTAGCAGGTTGACCTCGGGCTTGAAGGTAAGGGTGAGTGAGATTTCTGGCTTGGTTCAGGGTCTTTGAGGTGCTTGCATTGCGGTTGGGCGACATGCTGGTGAGGTGTGGTGAAGGGATGTGAATGTGAGGTGCCAGAAAAGGAGGAGGGGATGGCTGGCTGTTGATTTGACAATTCCACGTAGGTCCAAGTCGGGTTCGGATAATGCCCCGCGGGAATGAAAAAAAAAAAAAAAAAAAATTTCTCAGGAGGGACATTTATTTTCGAAACGGCAGTAAAGTTCCAACCAACCGATGTTTCAAGAAGCAGCCAATCTCAAAAAAAGTCAAAAAAAATAAGATGGTCAACCTAAACCACGCCGAGCTCAAGAACATTTGGGTAGCGGCCAGTGACGGGGATTTGGAACGAGTAAAAGTCAGTCTAATCAATCTCGTCTTTTTATCTGTGTTTCTTTTAATCTTATTCTTGAACATAAAATCGATGACTAACTCCGCTCTTCGCTAAGGAAGGAACTTGTTGAATCAGGTCAGCTCAGCTTTATATGAGCTTCACCATTTCGCTAACATTTTGATTTAAATAGGTATATCCCCTAATACTCCGGATGAGAACACTTATACACCTCTACACGCTGCCGCTTCTTGGAGTCATCATCATATCCTTCGTTATCTTCATTCAAAAGGTGGAGACTTGAACATTACTGATGAAGACGGCGAGTTGAGTTTTTGATTTCTCATTCTCTCTTCACCCTTTCAGGTTCTCATTCACTCCATTTCATGTGTTTCTCGAGGAACGCCGACTGACGATCTCCTTCTTTTTTTAATAGCACACCTCTATTCTCAGTCGAAGATCTCGAGACAGCTAAGCTGGTGATCGAACTTGGTGGCGAGGCTTCGCACCAGAATGCAATTGGTCACACAGTTGAGTTCAATGGATCTTTCAGCGTATAAAATTCGTAGGCCACTCATGTTTTCGGATAATAGGCAGCAGACCATCTAAATGAAGAGTACCCTGATATTGCGAGCTACCTTCGCACACTGACCGGTCAACCAGCTCCATCGGCGCCTGACCCGACGAACGCAATGACGTCAAATCTGTTAGACCGGGTACGGGAGATCATGGACGATGCTGAAGCGAGAGGGGTGGCGGCAGAAGACGATGCGGAGGTGGACGAGCGATTGCGACGGGTGGTGACAGAGACAGTCGAGGAGTCCGTCGGCATTGGGCGCCTGATTGGCAGTGGAGAGCTGCAACCTCCGCCACAGGCTTCGACAGAGCTCCCAACGGTGGTCGAAGATGAGGAGATGGAAGAGGACCCGAGCAGTAAGCGTCAACGACTGTGATCATCTCCTCTGGACCTAGGCAAGTCAGGTAATGATTTCAAACTGTGTACCTCTGCACACCCAATGTCATCGTTTTCTTCTTCTTCTGGGAGTGTATGAGCTTTGCGCAGTGTGGTTTGGGTCTGTCATCTGCATCTCCATCAGGTTTACTGCACAGGTAGATGGGCTGGCGTGAAACGACTATTGACAGGTGAAGCTAAGAGCCTGACCCCAAGTATGTCAAGCTTGTTTAACAAACCAAGCCAGATACTACGTGAGGCTCAGGTTTCAACCAGTGCACCTTTCAAGTCATCCGATGCCAAGATAGATTGTGTATCAAATAGGACAGTAGAGGGTTATTACAAGACACGTTATCAACGTAGTAATATCACCAATTTGTCAACAAGGCGTTCGAAAGACAGAAGAAAAGTTTAGAAATTACACATTGCAATGATGAGGAGACCAGTGACTTCCAGAGACCTAAGTTCTACATTATTCGAAGAAAACGATAGCCATGATCTGAAAAAAGTTCGGTAAGGAGCTGATTTTACAGCAGATCAAAGTCACTGTTGAATGAGGGAAAACATCAAGTCTTTGTGAGCAAATTACTAGAAGGACCTCAAGGGACAGGAAAGGAATGACGAACTCAAGTCGATCTGCATATCGGTCAATATGTCGTTTAAGTTTGCTTGTGTCTACCCAAGTCACGAAGTCTTCCATGTGTCGATTGACGAGGAAAGCTGGATCAGTGATCACATCTGGTCCAACCCTGATATGTCCCTGCTCGATATATTGAACAGCCTAAAGTAAAATTTGTGGAATCACATGTGAAAAAAAAGGGATAGGATTAGTAAGGAAATGTTGAGAGGGTGTTAAACTCAAGGGAGGTTATGGCCTACCATCTTCACCGTCTCAGCCATCTTCATTCTACACACCATTACCCCAAGTCTTCGACGACAGAATGCACTAACAGTGATTTTCTTTTCAATGTCGCTCATCTTCCCACCACCTGATTCTTCAGTTCGCCCACTTCCGTCCATAAGACCAAGGTCGTAAAGTTTATCAAGTAACGCAGCTTCATGTTGGGTTCGGAAAGGATCTTGAGGTGGAAGTAACGAGAGTCGGTGAGAAAGTTTACGGATCTGACCGCAGAGAAGGTTGTAGGCGTGATAATCTTCTCTGTGAACGTTTTCTTAAGGATCAGCGGGTTTTCTGGGATCGAACAAAAACCAAAAATGCAAAACAGACCTGCGTTGAACATGATATGTTCTCATTACTTTGGCTTCCCTTAAACTTGAATCCTTTTTCCATTCGAGGAAGTCGACTTTCTTGAGCAGTTTCTTTTCGTGATGCTGTTTGGATTGTGAAGGTTGAGAGAGGAGAAATGTGAGCCAAATGCAAGCCACACATGATTTCTACTGAGGCAAATGAGCCAAGTCTTGAAAAGAGATGGTACCTTTAGTTGACGCATGGTGATTTGAGGTAGGCCTAGAGGATCACTGGATGGTCGATCCTGATGGAACTTTTCTCAATTTTACTGATCTGAAGCTCATTCCAAAAAGAGTTGACTGGACTGTGACATACAGTAGTAGGACGGTACTGTAACAGGGTCTACATACCGTAGTAGCATATCACATGCCTGTAGCCGGCCTCGGGTCAAGTGAAAGGCACAGCTGCTTTCTATTTTTTGTGAACGCCATCACGAACTCATCAAATCTTACCTCAAACGAACGAAATGGCAAGTGCAACAGGAACTCAACCAACTCAATTAAATGTTCAAGATCTCAATCCAGAGCAGTTGGCTAGCGTCAAAGAACAACTAGATCAAGTTCGTTTACAAAGACTCTTCTTTCCTCTCTCTCGTCCTTTATCACTGTCGGTTTGGTTGGGTCTGTTCATCTTATCATGTCCAAAAAAAAACTTGTATTGGAATTGAGATTTTAAACGCCTTGTTAACCCCTCTTCAAAAACACTCATTGGCACTGTTCGTAGCTCTATCTCCTTCTGATGCTCCCTTAAGCAATGGAAGAAGTAATTTGTACACAAGCTCAATACAATCAAACTCACAATTCTTGCTTTCCTTCCTCAATTTCGAATCATCTGTCAGCGCTGATATTGGAACGTTCGAAAATCAACCTCACTTCAAAAACTTACACAGGAGATCATGCACCTTACCAACTCATTTGCTCAACTCCGAAGCGCGATGACAAAGTTCACGAACGGGATTGAGGCGATTGATGAGCTAAAAGCTGGCACAGATGCGAAGGACGAGAACTCTTCAGTTTTGGTGCCCCTCACAGCGTCACTCTATGTACCAGGACGATTGAAAGATCGAAGTAGGGTGATGGTAGACGTTGGAACAGGTTATATGATTGAACAGGTTTGTATATTTACTTGTATGAAGTGATTGATGACTTCGTTTCTGATGCTTCTATAAATACATAGCCCGTACAATCTGCTCGTCGTTGTTTAAATCAAAAGGTTTTGGCGCTAGGTGTTAATCTCGATCAACTACAAGCGACAATTGAAACTAAGCAAGAAAACGCTGGATTAGTAAACGAATTGATCAGGATCAAGACAATATCCGGCCCTCAAACTGCTTCTGCATCATCACAGGCAGGAAACTGAATGGGAGAGAGTTAGTGGGATGGAACCCTTAGTAGTTCTTATGATCATTTGCGTCGGTGATGGGCGTGATTGAAGCAAGATATCAGTATCTACTTTTCTGAGGTCATGTCCCAAAGTCTAAGGCATTTGTGAAATCTCCCCACATCCAGAGCGATGCGACTCGTTCGCACATTCTGTAATGACGACTAAACATATTGATGGATTATTGTCAATTCAACTTCCCCACATATGCGCTTCTAAAACTCAATGTCTGGTAGTGAGACCGGCTACTTTCATTTTCTCAAACTAATTCATCTTTAAGACTCTCACAATAAGGAAAGTACCAAGGTGGCTTTCCTCCTTGTTGTCTAGAAGTGGTGATCAAATATTCGCATAAGGGGTTGTCGAGCATCGGCGAACTCGAAAGCTCGTGTCTTTTCCCCGGTTGCCTTCACTCCCGGAAATCGCCGAGTAGGTGTGGCTCTCAAGTTGTGAATGAATATGTTCAAAACTATGCTGAAAGTGATTTCATCTGGAGTTGCCATATTATTCTTCCGATCAAAATCAATCATACAAATTACCTACGCGAATTCATATTTCTGGTTTTTTCTGCATCTGATCAGGTCTATGAGACTTTTCGATTAGGGAAAACGGACCCTAATGGATCAAATTAGTGGGTAAATAATACATTTGAAGATATATATCCACTGGATCCCTTGGGAGTTCCCTCAATGTACAATCTACCCCAATGGGTTTTCTCTTTACTTTCACATGTTTCTATTTCATTGTTTTCTCTATATGTGGACTTGTCTCCTCTATTGTAATGAATCATACTTAATTCAATCATCAAGAGTGTAGCAGCTAAGTCCGCCAGCTTCTCGACAGCACAGGATATAAAGGATCTGTGTGAAGCTCTGCTGATCCTGTGGACACCTAGTTCTTTCCCTAGATAGGATCAGTAGTCATCTGACTCTCAGGAGTGTTTCCTGAGGCATTTGAGCTGCAGAAGGACCCATCTCCAACTTTTGGCCTTTGTGCCCACACCCTTGTCGACATGTTGTACCATGTAGTAGCAAGCCTAGTGGCTTTGAATGCTTGTACTGAGAAGCTCAGTCTGATATCTGGGATGCGAGACAGGTGGAAGGTGATCTCTTTCCTCACCTTTCGACTTGGGCATTTAACTGCATGCATCCCAGTCTGCACCTGCTCATCAACCTTTTCTCAGATCATTAGTGAGGCACTTGCCAGGCAGAAGCAAGTGACTCACAGTTTCATTATTATCTATTTAATTAAATTATTATCTACTAAATCAATTGTCAAAAGAGTCAATAAACCAAAGGGTTGAGACAGGTTGAAGGCCTTGGTTTTTGGATCACAACATTACATATGTGTAACTACTGCTTTATTCAGCAAAAAGTATATGGACAATACATACATGTACTTTAGACATATATATACCTAAAACATGTAGATATATATGCCTTGGAGATGGGCCTTTTGTCAGGGACTGGCTCCTGTTAGGCCTCTTCCTGGCTTTTATCTTATTCTACACTGGTCACACCCAAGGGTGGACTACAGTTAGATGACCTCTGAAGAGAGGGGTTGTGAGAACTGAGTCTCTTTTTTTAGGTACTAGGTGCTAAAGGAGAGCACAGTTGAGCACTACAACTGTTCTGCTCCAATCCTTTTCTGAGACAGGGTGCTCTACTCCTGTCTTGGTGAATTTATCTCTATCCTAGTTAGTCCTCACTAACAAGGAGTCTGCAAGACTCTAAGGTTACCAACCTGATTAGTGGACCCTTAGTTACTCACACCTATGACCCTTTGCACTATTGAGCAGATGACTTTATTTAGAAGTATCCTCAATTGGGTGCTATTGGGTTGTTTAGGTGGTTGTGGTAAAGGTTGAGGAAGAGGACTACTCCTGAGCAGGAGGGGGGGGTTATATACCTTTCAGGTTAACTCCTCCTCACTTTTAGACTATGGGCTGGCTTGTGGTTCCAGCTTATGTTACTATAGAGGCACATGGGCCAGCTTGTGGTTATTTACTCTAGTGACAGGTTTTGTTTAACTGGCTCCTGTCATAAGTATAATATGCTTATGACTCTTGAAACTGAGCCTGAGATGTAATTAGTACAAGTGTGGTTTTATTACACTTATCTTTCTCATGTACACTTTTTGTTACAGTTATGATTACATATGTAATCTCAGGGTGTCATATGTAATTGTCTTCTTTCAACCTTTTGGGACTGTTGGATGGGCCTCAGGGTTGACCTGTATTCTTATTACACTTGTCTTTTTCATTGACCCTTGTTGTTACAGTTGTAATTACATATGTAATCTCTAATTATCCTATGTAATTGTTTCTTGACAACCTTTGGGACTGTTGGACAGGCCTCAGGGTTGACACCTTTGGTAAACCAACTTTTGGACAATATGTCCAGACATATATATTTACTTTTACATATAGGAATATATATCTCTCTGGATACCTTCAGATAACCTGCCCACCCACCCTCATTCACCTTCTGGCACATCCACTCCCTTGACCTCAGCCTTAATCCCACTACCTCATTCTCTCAACCTCTACCTTGACCCCACTACCTCACTCCCTACTTGGACTTTGAGTGAGTGAAGGCAGACTAATTGTTGATTCAATTGAGTTTGGAGAGGGGTGTCTAGTGTATTGCACCAGGGAGGAAAGAATGGAGGTCAGGTTGGATGTTGTTGGCTCAATGGGTGGATGGATCAATGGTGGTCAGCACCAGTCTTGAGAGAGACACCAATGCCTCATCACTGGGTCTATCCTGATTCCTGAGACCCACCATCACCCAGCATATCCAGTTGGTATATATTTTATGCAACTTTTGCCAAAGGCTCAAGCCATATATATCTGCACCAGATATAGTTTTATGGATCAAATAATTGATGTTGTTTTAGACAAATCACTTGTTGTACTGTAGCTTCCTTATTTGTTATTGTAGTACAACTGATATGTCAGATTTGGTATATTTGATTGGACAATCCAATTCTTTGACCTTTTGATTGCCAAGAAAAAAAAATACTTGACACATAACACTTAATCACTGAATGACAGCCTTTTCCTGAGGCATCTTCAACTGATCATCAAAATCACAGGAAAGCTGTGACTATCAGCATCCTGGTAATGCAGTTGGCTTTGACACAAACCAATGAAGTGTACCTCCTCGACCTCCTGACATCTCGCATATAGTTATTTGGGCCTATGCATGTGATAGTCCAGTCATAGTGGTTCCAGTGTGGTGTGCCAAAATGGTTTAAAAAGATAGTTTATTGTAAATATAGAACCTTACAACATCATCAATCTTCAAACTCATTAAGACATAGCTTAAAAGGGTCTTTGATCAGTCTTTTTAAGTCTACAGGAAAGTCCAACTTTTATCACCCTTATGCTAACACACATCATACCCAATACCTACAAGCAAGGAACAAGCTTCTTGTCAGACATTCCCTTACCACATTTCCAGTCAGCCACTTCAAAGTCTCCAAAATTTTGTCTTCCAGCATGATTTGCACTATGTGAGTTCTTTGCATATGTGCCTTCATCACATTAAAAGCTTCCTCTATTGGGTCATATTCAGGCAAATATGGGGGGAAATAGACAAGTTTGTTACCTCTTGCTTTGCATAATTCCTTAACCTCCCTCCCCCTGATGGATCAGGGCGTTGTCTATGATCAGGACCAAGTTTTCTGAAGCGTAAGGCTTCATCTTGGGGAGCTGAATACGGTACCCTGGACTCATATTTGGCCTTCTCTAAACCGCACGATGTCACCGCCAAAAGAAGGAGCTCACCAAGTCAACTTCCAAAACGTCTTTGAAGTGCGTCCGCAACACGGTCCCTTCTTGACTGGTCACTGCCAGAGTTGACTTCCGGTAAGACGAAGGGGTACCGCTTCGACGAGCGCATGTACAGTAGGCCAACCTCTGTGCGCCCAAATATTCGATAGAGCGGTCTCATCTGTAGCCAGAGAGGTTCCAATGACCGCAAACAAGCAGCCAATTGCCCTCAGATTGTAGTCGGAAGGTAAGCATACTCGTCTAGAAACACAAGCATCTCAGGTGGCAGGCCGCTGACATTGTCGAAATAGTCCGCGTGTTTATCAGGGCATCGATTCAGGTGAACCGTACAAGCCTTCTTGAGAGAAAGCTTTAGACACAGCTTCAAGTCCCTGGCAATCGTACCTAGACACGCCGAAATGTCGGTCTCGTGAAACATGTGGATCTGGATCTCATCCAGATAGAGGGTGTGAGCACGGTCAATCAACTCGAGCATAAACCCCCGATGGTGGTCATTAAAAGTCGTACTTTTGCCAACTTTTTCGCACCCGGCGGGATTGCGAATCACTGATAAAATGTCTCAATAGAGCTTTCTCCGGATGCCGAGGGTCTTCCAAGTGTCCTGGGACCTCAGAGGGCCCCGCGTTTCACGCACACTCATCCCGGACTCCATCAACGTGACCGCAAAAACCGTGAGGTCCGGGCTGTACTTGACCATGCCCATGGCGGACTAAGACACACAAGGGCGCCATCAAGGCTCCATATTCACCTGGGAAACAAGGCCTACGTTAGACGTACGGGGGAATCACCTGAGGGCTGATTCACAGTCACCGAGGGTGTTTGTGAAGTGTGTTCGAGAAGATGGGACGGACGCTTGAGTGGATGTCAGCACGGCTTGCAGAGAGTGGGAGGAGGAGGGCTGGGTCAGTCCAGCCGGTCCTAGGTTGAGAGAGGCCGCTGCAGCTGGATGAACCTGGTTCGCGCTATCTACTGTCTCCGCCGACTGTCTCATACGTGTCTTTAGGCTAAACCTAAAGATTGTTTCTTCCTCGAAATGGAGGGGAAGGCGATTAGTTTTGAGAACGGTTGAGACTGAGACTAATGATGGAGGAGCGTGCCGTACCTACTCCTATGTGCGTCTGTTATACCTTTTGCAGGGGTCCGTAAGGATTGGTCCGAACTCTCAGAACCCTTGAGAACCCTGAGCCCTGACAGGTTCGAACTAGCCGGCAAAGATGGTACCATACAAATCCATGACACATTTGGAGTCAGCAGACGATATCGGTCGCCCAAAAAGCGCATGTATGTCTCAATCGTCTTGACCTCAAGTGGGTAGCTCGGAAACTGTTCCAGCAGGCTTCGAGATCCCTACTTTTGCGTCAAGTACATATGTATCGCTCTCACTAACTTGTCCACCAATCCAATATTTCTTGCCCATCATGGATCAAGTTTCGACCGTCCACATTCCCAGTCTTTCCTGCGACAGTTATAAGTCCAGGGTCACAGCCGCTCATGCTCAAGCGACAACTTCGTTTCAACCCAGGCAGTACTTCTGGAAGGTTCTTACAAGGAGAACGATCAAGTGTAAAGACTAAGGATTACTGAATGCCGCTGGGGTTAGTTGGAACTAGTGCAGGACGCCTTGAGCCGGGATGCACCTCGTTTCATGACCATGTCTGAATCGCTAAGCTGCTAGCGCAAGTTAGTAAGCGTAGTGAGATACAGCATTTGTTTCAGACCAAAGCGGAAATCTGCCCCCAAACACTTGTCATGTCCCCCTTCAGCATATATAGCCCGCTCGAGAGAGCCAGTGGCGAGACGTCCCTCTCACATTCGCACTCATTTCCACGGTCTCGCTCCTCCAAAAAAAAAAAAAACTTAAATCCTGCAATTACCTTCGTTAAAGATGTACAAATTCTTCTGCACTTTCGTTTTGCTCGCCCTTTACCAATCCACTGGCACTCTCGCCGATGCACCCCAACAGGGGCCTGGTCAACCATCACCGGACAGCAACCCCACCAATAACCCTCCACCGCCCTTGACTGCGGGAGCGGTTGGCCAAAACTCTTCTAATACGACAACGCTTGAGCCAAAATTTATCCCACTCTCTTGCAACCAAGCTTTTCTGCCTCTCCAAGATGAGAATAGCACCAGTACCGCCAATAGTAAGCTCGTTCTTATACAGGATACCCATAAGTTGTCTTAAGCCAGTGTTGTGTTTAACTCGTCCGTAGTTACCGAGTGCGCCTGTAAAGCCTTTGACACTCCCAACGGCGCCTTCTGCGAGGCCGAATCGTGCCGCCAATATTCTGGTATGCCTCTTGTTCTTTTTGAACTGACGAAGGCGTAGTGCTCAAAGCAAACAGAACTAGTAACCTTTTTTTTTTTATTCTTCCCCGTTTCATTCTTGCGTAGTCTGCCAAGCCTGCAACCAAATCATGCCTGGTCCCAACGCTAACACGACTATCACCTCCAATGTGACGGTGGGATCGGTCGAGTGCCGAAGCAATTACTTCTTCCCGGCCCCTAATGACACTGATCGACGTGCTTGTACGTGCAGCTTCTTGTGAAACTCACGTTTTATCTTTTGATTGATTTTGCTTCTGTTCGAACACAAAGTGTGCACTGATGTCGAATTCCGAAGCTACACCTGCACTGGCACTTGCACAGGAGGAGCCAGTGAGTGAAATTTAGTTTACACTGGTCATTCCGATATGGGTTAACGTACTCATGCCTCCCCCCCCCGTCTCTCTAGATTGCGAGGTATGCGTCAGTATGGATGACCCTGCCCTCATGGGTCCGGGTCCGGCTGAGCCTCAGGCTCAGACTCAGACTCAGACCCAGACTCAGACCCAGACTCAGACTCAGGCTCAGGGCCCGGTTCCTGCTCCTGGTCCACCTGCTCCGGTTCCAGCTCCGGTTCCGGCTCCGGCTTCGGATTCCAACTGATCTTCCTACGAAGAACACATTCTAGACGTCGGCGAGTGGCGTGATAGTCAAAGTACACTGGTCACTCATATCGACACCACATTCACTTAATCCTTTACACATATGGTGTATTTTCAGATGTCTCAATATGTTACTCCACACTGCATTCAAATATATTTTCCACACATGACATACATGCTACTCATGCGCAAAAGCTGCGCCCACGCCTGCATCTGATCCGTTAAACAAGGCGTCAAAAGGTGAGGTCTAGAAGACCCGATTAAGTTACTGTTCCATAAATCAAAGGCCTCTTGATCATGCACCTGCTTCAGAGCACCTAGTTTTGACTGTTTTCGACCTATTGCGTTGGGTGCCAATTTTCAATATATGAGGTATTTGGACAGTATCCTTCAAGGGATAACAAGACTGTGAGTTGGCTAAAGCTGAAGCTAAAACGCTCCATGTCAGCGGAAAAACTTTGGTCCCAGCCCCTCTAAGAGTTTGACATTGCTTTATAGTGAGCGGGCTTCTATTGAATGGGTGGCGAGAATCAAAAAAAAGTACTACTTCTTTAGCTGACCTTAACAGATAATGATGTAGTAAGTCTTTTGATAGTAAAAGCAGTAGTTGGTCTCTTGAGAGTAAGAGGTGCATGACGTCAAGTGATGCTGTGTCGTAGGAAAACGTGTATATAAGGGAGCGTCACTATTTTCTCTTTCCCTCTCTTTCTCTTTTCCTCACCTTTTTCCTACCTCACAATTTGAGCAAGTTTGCTCTCCACTGCGGTCATCACCGCCTGAGGTTGTACTTCCCTCAGTTTACTTACGAGATTGCAAGTGAGAGGGGTGATTCAGAGCTCCTGGCACGCTTGTTGAGGCTTCAAACCCCCCCCCCCCCCCCCCTACCTTTTTCTCGCTGAATCATGCATAGACATAAATTCAGACCTAAGCGTACTCAAAGGACGTTTGACAACATTGGGCTCAGTAAGAACTTCTGGGGGATATTGACCCTTTACAGTACATCTCTTCTGCAACTTGCCCCATCTACATAAAATGCTTTATAAAGATCTGAAAAAAAAAAAAAAAAAAAAAAAAAAAAAAAAAAAAAAAAAAAAAGAGTCATAGTTACTAGGACTACTTGAGTGTAATCTATTTCCTCTATATTAAGCCTTTCAAAAATTTAGGATAAGAATTATGATTTTTTTTTTTCATTTGGACCAAAAGGTGCACTGGCTAATGGGAATAGGTGTGTAAATTTGCGTACGCTATATAGGGCACGAATGGCTTTATGAGACCACTTCAGCAATTGCTACAATATTTCCAACGCCGGCAAAAAAAAAAACAAAAAACAAAAGTAGAAGCATTCAGAAACATCTCTACAGATATTAGACTTACTTACAATGAAGTGTTTTTCATCGAATATCTCTTTGTTTTATTTTTTTTTTTGGTAAAGCATTCAAGCTGAGGTAATTCACTGAGCCCAAGAGATATAATGACTCAAAGAAATGGGGGGGGGGGGAAAGCAAAAGCCATCTTCCTTGCGCTCTTTTTCATCATCTTTTCTTTATTTTGGCAATAGGATTTTTTTATTTTTGGAAAATCAAAAACCCCCAAAACTGCCACCTGCCAGTCCGAGTTTATAATCCAGATCATCAATGTCTGCAGTGTTATTCAAAGTTATCACAATAATAAAGTTATTTAATTGAAGTTGGCTTAGACCAATCGTCACTTGATGATACTACACCCTTATTATGTATTTTAAACACGTCTGTGGAGGCTTTCAGGTAAAAAAAAAAAAACAACCATCATTTCTCTTGACGAATCAAGGCACGTCATGTATGCTCGCAATCCCCATTCATGTAGGTTTTGCTTTATCAGTGCGATGTTGCAACAGATCAGTCATAAGAACTGGGAAATTCTATTACAGTGTATTCCTCTCTTTCTCTCTTTTTATTTTTATTTTTATTTTTTTACATGCTCTTGCAGCATCATGAGGTTTATCTGATACACTTGACTTGATGCACTGGCAAAGGATGCTCTCTTCATGCTCAGTTATTGTACGGTCAGAACAGAAGTATGTCTAACGGCAACTCACAATCAGAGTGGGACTATTCAGCCAGGCTTGAAAATTTCGCAAAGTTGTGTGCCTGTGCTCTCAGGCCGCAGCTTTCAAAGGCTTTTTGACTGTCTGTCAGGGAGTGATGCTAACACTTCTGTCAGGCCCCTACCTGGCTAGAAATTCCACAAACTCCTCCAAGGAGTACTCAACTGACGCAATTAGCACCAAAGAAGGAAATCATTTCATAATCATGAACATACTCTTCAACATTCAGTCATTCAACGGGTAACATGCAAGCAAAAAAAACAAATCTTGATCTCATTCCTCAGCCTCTGGGGGAGATTCTGTCTTTTCTTCTTCTATAGCTGCTACCGGCTCCTCTGTTGCTTCTTCTGTAGCTGCCACCGGCTCCTCTGTTACTTCTGGGCCAGCCGGAGGAGTTTCGTCGTCCTCTTGAGCCTTCCAATCAATTTCGCTCCCCACAAAACTGTCCTGCATCTGCTCCGCCGCTTCGCCCTTGTCTACAAGACTCTCGGTCTCACCCTCAGTCGGTACGTCCTCAACCGGTCCACTCGGTTCCGGTTCCAATACACTATCCTGGCCCGCCACTACTGCATCCAGACGTTCTGACTCTGCTTCCTGTACATCCACATCAGCCTCCCTTGACCCTTCGAACGCTTTCGCCTTCCAACCGCTCTGCATACTAAAGTTGCGCTTTTCAATCACCTGTTCCAACGTTTCTGCGCTCTCGAGGTCGACTTCGCCCGAGACCCGCCGGCGGACCCATCCGTTCATTCTTTCTACCAGGCTACATGAATGTTTTGCATGAACACTTTAGCGTTTTGAACTATTGGACATTCTAATTCAGTGATCTATTCATTTACCTCAACCACATCTCCACTGCACCACTTGGCGCAAAACTTCCAATCAGTCGGTACGTCCACACCTGTCTTCCAACTGCTGTTGCCGAACCAGCAGGGATACATGGAGACTGTAGCAGGCGTTTGACCCGTTGAATGAGGTGTGCAAGTGGGCTCCCGTTTATTGAATGTACAGGAAGGTTCGTACTCGGAAGCGCCAGGAAGCCGAGACGGCGGGAGAGTGAGGGGGCGTAGATAGGGTGGAGGTGAGCTGGTAAGCTGGGAAGGGGAGTAGGAATACGGGGAAAGTGGGCAGGGAGCTTGAAGAGGCCGATGCGCTCGTTAAGGATACGGATTTGGCTTTTACTGGCTGAGTCGGAGATCAAGAGCTCGCGCCTAAGTGTGGTCATGAGCGTTTCCAGCGACTGATTCGCTATGACCGATGCGGATAGATAAGGTAAGGCCAAGCTGGATGTCTTGGTCGGGACTACAAATTCGAGCAAGAGCGAGAGCATGATCAGCTGATACGCAAGAAGTTGAGAGAAATCGAAGAGGCTCAAGGGGGAGGGCATATTCAACTCACACAACGTCAAGATCACTCCGTCTACACCCCCGGCCTTTTCGATCGAATTTCGCATCATAGGAAGCACAAACTTCACGACCTCAAGACTGATGCCCACCGTTCGCGCCAAGCACGGCATCAACTCGGTCTCAGATTGTAGCGTTTCGACCGGCCTCAACTCGTCAATGGTCCCGATAGGAAAGCAGTTTACCATCCCGACTAGCGAGGAGTGAAGCCCATCACCCTGAAACGCGTCGCCTGCTGAGTGAAGAGGGTACCGCAGACTGACCGACGACAAGAGCGCACGATTAAAGGCAGGCGCGAGCTCGGGGCGACTAGGGTCGAGTACGAGGGCTTTCACCCACCCGAGGCCATCACGCTCGAGGGTACTGATCGCAGCTAGGTTACTAACGCTAGCAATGACGATGTATCCCGCAGATGCTAGCTCGAGGGCGATCTGGGACCCGATCGTGCCTGGGTCTGCACACAGAACCACGATTGCCTCAAGACGCGTTTTGCCACCAGTCGAGTAGCGTGGGCGGATGAGGGTGGCATTTTTTTTACGCTGAGGCCGGAGGGAAGCAGGCAGAGCGCTGCGGAGGTCAGGGTGAGCTTGGAGGAAGGTGTGGAAGGCATCAGATGAGCGTAGGAGGCGAAGGGCCAGAGTAGAGCTGAGCCAAACGGCAGCAGTAATGAGAACGGTGCGCGGCTTGAGGATGCGCCTGAGAAGTGAGGGCGGTGCGGGGTTGGATGGAGGCAAAAGGATGGCCTGAGAGATTGAGAGCGGGGGTTCGTGTGCATTGGGAAGGATAGCCGATAAAATTTCTGACTTCTGACCAAGTTCGAGAGACTTTTCATAAACTTGCCTCGAGACTGCCTCTAGCTGAGCGTAGAGCTCATTGGAGGTCTCGATGAGCTGGGGCAGGACGATTTCGGAGGTGGAGTGGAAAGAGTCGATGAGCTTGGACTCGAGGTTATCGAGAATGTCCCAAATGGATTGATCGTTGGGAGTGCTTGATGGCATTGGAATTGGGATCAGGTCTTGAGTGTTCCTGCAAGGCCAAGTTTAAGGAAAAAAACCAATGAAGGTTGAGACTGACGAGGAGAGAGAGGGTAACTCTGGGTCAGGCGGGTGAGAGGGTTCGGTGAAAGGGCTTTTAATTAGACCTGTCAAACGCCCGTGCTTGAAGATCGATCAAACTTTGTAAAGTATGTACAAGAGAGAGCCTTGCTTAGATCCAATTACCTCACATGCTGTCCTGCAAAGTAAATATGCTGGCAGTGACATGTTGTGGGTATCCTGGCTCCAATTGTTTGACATTGAATATACTTAAGTGTCTACAGGTCCAAATTACATGAGGGGAATAAATTCAAATGAGTTGGTATATTGGAAAGAGGTGATTACATACATATCTGTTGTGGACTGGGACAGCCCACATCGGGTGTCACACGACTGCGGCACAGTTCAGCGATAAAGAGTCGAGGCCGGTCGGCAAGCGGGTTCCACATCAACCCTTTGTGTTCCCGCTTACCTTCCGTCCCAAAAACTTACTGACGTGACTACTATAGGTACTTTGCAATCTACATCATTCCTTTGTGTTCCCGCTTAACTTCCGTCCCAAGAACTTACCGACGTCACTACTATATTATCAACTTTGGAAATTGAGCACAGCTTGTTTCTTTTTTTTTTAAGACAAGCTTGTACTCATACAAACACAGTATATATCAACACAACAAAGATTTCAAGTCAAAAGGGAACTTTTACCTAAAATGGGAAGAGCACATCAAATGAGCTGCCAGATATGTCAGCAACCTGTAAGTGTGTTTAATTTGGATGTTCCACTAAACACAAGCAAAAAACCTGGTGAATAATGTATGGTGACAAAGGAGATACACTTTTGATGAGTGTTAACCTTTTGTTGTGCAACACTTGATTGTTGGGTCAAAATTTGCATAAACACTACAAGTAGATGTGGTGTTGAGAAACAACTTGCATCCCTAAGTACATTGGTTTTGGTTTTGTCAGATTTTCATGAAACAAGTCTTCAAATACAATCTTATATCTTTCTGTTAGCATTAAAGTTGAAAGATACATTCAAATCAGTGGCTGTGAATTTATGGATAGTCTGAGACCATAGTATTGACCTGGTTTAGATTTCTGGATAAATTTACAGTAGCATTGGTAAGTATATGGGCCTCCTCTGCTCTCTACTAGGAGTGCTGACCTAAAAAGATAGACCGAAAAATCTTAAGACAAGAACAAATGGAAAATATCCCTAACAGTGTCTGCGTGATCTACCTGGCACAGGGTTCAGCAAGCAGTGGGAGATTCAGATAGGATGTGAAGGTTTGATTCAAGATGAAATCACAAGGCTACAAGATTCTGCAAGAAAACAAGGGCTTGTTGCAGATAAGCCTATACAAGTGTGGGTTAATCACCACAGTTCTCCTAAGAAACAACTTCGAAGTTTGGGCAGACAAACCTGAAAAACAGAAAGAAAGAAAAAGATGTCTAAGGAGTCAGAGGAAATATGATAGATGATGAGGTAATGTGGAAACGTTTATAGTACCTAAAGTGAGGAGGCAGTTATATATATGTGATCAATTAACAGTGTCTCGTAGCTTTTAGCTCGAGTGAATAAGGCATGGGGCTATAGACTTGATCGGTAGTCAGAATATGTTAGGAAAAAGGAACACATATGTTAGGAAATTAAACAAGTATAAATAGAGACATATATATGAGAAAATAATATATGTACGGTTCTTCAATCACAAGTGATGAAGGTCCGTGTCAGAGATCAAAATTATTAAAGTTTATATAGAGAAGATTTAGGTTACAGATACAGGGATATGTGTGATGGTAAGATGCAGAGAAGTGTTTAACAGGGTATAGACGTAGTCTGACAGATTCATTTTTCAGAGCTGGGTTACATGTGCACAATAGAATAGGAAATCAGATAAATTGAAGCACATATGTCTCTTTGCTCTTCCCAAAGATGGGAAAGAAAGGAAAGAGACATGCACATTGTGGAACTCCAACAGTTCTAAGCTATTGGTAGAGCTTGGAAGGGAGAAAGAACACAACAAATACTCAATTTCTTGAGTAAATCTGGGATCAATCAAAATAACAATGCCTTTACACAAACTTGTGACTCTTTTTATTTCAAGTCTTCAGACTACAGGACAGATCTTGATAGAATTAACTGGTTATTTATAAGGGAGACAACACACAAAACTCCTTAATGGAGCAATATAAGCTCCAAGAATCAAAAAAATCACTATTTCAGACACAACAGCTCCAAAATAAGAGCAGAAATAATACTAATATACTTGTCAGGACTTCAATTTCACAAAAAATAAAGACTATAAGACTCAAACTAGATACCACACTTATTGATCAGTACTCATAATTTAAAGGCTACTACACTATAAACCAAGTGTCAGGGTGGCTAATCAACAAAGCCCTGGTGTGGTCTAGTTCACATACCTAAGGTGAATCTTGACTGAATCCAGCTGGGTACAACAGGTAAGTTGGTATAAGTCTCAAGAGGATGACTACTTGAACTTGTAAAGGCCTATTGTAGGTTAACAGAAGGAAGTGGTCAGTTCTAGACCTTATACAATTTCTCAAAGACTGAAAGCCTAAGAGTAGCCTGAGTTCTTACAAACAACAGGGATTTTGACAACAAATGGTTGTAAAAACTGAGTCTGTGACCAAAGGTTACACTACTAGGTAGAGAACTTACCAAGTAATAGGATAGAGTAGAGAGGAATGGGAGGGCTACAGTTGAGACGAAGCAAAAAGGGTGAAAAACATGATGAAGATTGAGAGTCTAAAGGGTAGAGTTGGCTGTGGTTTGGATTTGGGTAAGATGTAAAAGTGGTGACTCAATCCAAGCTGAATTTTCAGGAGTGGTAACTGGTGGTCTCTTTGGGAGATGGCAAGTTAGGGCTGCTGAAGTCTTTTGTTGGTAAAGATTGTGTGAGGCTCCATCTATCCCAGTAGCTAGCTTCTCTATTTATAGCCAGGGGCTGTTATTTGCAGTAGTTTTCATTCCACTTGGATTTATTGCACTGTCCTAGTCTAATTTCCTGTGTGACATCATAACTCAGGGTTCACTAGAGCCTGGAGACAGAATTCCAGTATCTTGTCTTCAGGGTAACTTTACAGCCTTCTGGGTACTCTTGATGACCCAGGTAGTAAGGGTGTTTAGTGGGAATCTTCATACTTGAGAAGAGTTTAGACTGGTTCAGCACGATAAATACAGAGTGGCATAGTAAATCTACTTTGACCTGGTTTTCTTTGGATTAACTAGGCCAGACTCAAAGGTGAATGAGGCTTTTTACTCTTGATCAAGCCTGTACCTTTGTTACCATGATGAATGAGTAAATGATGGGTGCTCTTTTCTTCTACTAGGTTATTCATCCTTCTACTACTGTGATTGGACTGGTTTGAGTTTGTTTCAAACTAGCCATTGGAAGATTGTGTAATATTTTTCAAGCCTTAGATACTAGGCTGTAAGATGTATACAACTTTCTTTTATTTACAATGAATTGGAGTCTTTGACACTAGATTTGAAGGTGGTGCAATTATTTACATATAATTTAAGTTTTTATATATTTCTTTTAGTGTAAATAAAGTGAAGATCTTGAGGGCTGACACAAAAAAAGTGTTGAGGAAAAGTGAAAACCTCTTGGCTGGTTTATATACACAAGGGCCAAAAATAGAGAACACCCTGGTGCCTAGGCCACGAAAAAATACAGTCAATGACATCACTCACACAACATGACATCATACAATAAACCTTAGTAATACAATTAGCAAAAAGACCTCATAGAAAAAACTCAAAACCCAGCACCAACCTCCCACTTAGCACAGCACCTAAACCACTTACAACCATCATGGTTTCATATTATTTCTGAAAACTAAGCCTTCAAATGAACAACTTTCTCACTTGGACCTAAGTGATACCACCAACATCAAAGAAACTGGCCCAATGCTCACTTTTCATTCATATTTTCAAAGAATATCTTACAAATAATGACACACCCATTACTGATCTACACAGTGCTTCCCCAGTGTCGCGCTACTGACCAATTAAAGATCCACAGCTATCATTCACTGTATTTCCGTCCAGTTGGTGCCATTTCTTCATCCTTATTCCCTAGCTACGATAAACCTCTCATTTCCGCCCATTTACCTGCTTATATCCTGTTTAACTCCTAAACCAAACCCTGCCACCACTAATCCTTTCACCATGTGCTTCAAAACTATCATAACTTTGCCTAGGAACCTCCAAGTCCATCAAAAAACTTGGGATTGGAAACTAAAAAGTGGGTTTACCTCTAAAATAGTATTTCCATGGAGTTAAACTAATTACCCATAAATGATTTCACTGGTCCCCAGCACCTACCCAAGCTGTGATTTCATAGATCCAAAACTCTGCCCTAGGGAGTGATTCTCATTTTGGGCTACCTTAAGCCCACTGTTATGTACTTCTAGGCCTTAAGTCTTCCTCCAGGCCTTGAATATTGTGAAATTGTTATAGAATAGACTAAAATAGCTAGGAAAAAATTTGAGTATGCCAACAGACTCTAAATTAAATGATCATTAAGGTTCTAGAAAGCCATTTTCAATAATTTGAATTTTTAATGTAGATAGTGGGTCAAGAGATATCAGGAAACACAAAAATTAGGTATGTTTGCTATGATTGCCATGGGTAAAAGGTTCCATGATGAGAATTAATGATGTAAGGGTTGAGGTTGTGAATATAATGGAGACATGGGGAACCTGATAAAGATGTTTAAATATATACATGAGTCCATCAACTTCTCTCTTGACCTGTCAAGGTTTTGTGCTGACCTAGTTTAGATGACATGATAAAGAGAGATATGTTGGTGTCCACTCAAAGAGATGAGAAAAGAAGAAGTTGAAAAGGGAAGAGTAGTAAGAAGAAGCCACCAGAATACAAGGAGGAGCCACTGGCATATACTGAAACACCTACAACCCTCTATACAAGAGGACTTCATTGATTTGTACACCAGTACACTATGAACTCAACACTAGTGTACTTGAATACATCTAGTAGATAACTTATGCCAAAAAACATATATATATGTTGTAGCTGCTCACACTGCACATGTTCACTTTCCCCTTGTCTTTTCAAAAAGAGAATGTATTGTTGTAATAAAGGTGTCCCAATACTAACATACTAGACAGTGGTAGAGCCTTGTACAGTTATGGAGCAGTCCACTTGTAGTTGGTTGTACAAGTCTGTCAGAGAGACTTTTTCCCTTGTCTTTCTCTCTGACTCTTTTCCTCGACCCAACACTGGTAATAGTTGTAGCCATAACAGAGGCTAACATCCTCATACCAGATTTCGGCTCTGAGGTGTCAGAGACTTCCACACTTTATGCCCTTGTATCTTGTCTTCTTATAAGATATCAGATATGCAGTCTTGTATCAAGTTTCCCTTACAAAATCTTGATTGGTAGCTACCCTATCAAGATTCCTATCTCATATCAGTCTGTGGATTGGACTTTTCTTTCTCTTTTCTTCAACTTTAAACCAATATAGAAGAATATGTATGGTTTTTGCACTATGATTTTAGAAGGGTTACCAAGATTTGGTACTTATCCCAACACATCACAAAGACATTCCCTAGTAACCAAACAAGCATGTATTGCTTATAATGGTTCTTTTCAGATTTTTAATTATACATGATTGACTGCCTACAAATAGGCCAATTGACTTCTAGAGTGCTTTTCCAAGCTATTTTAAATCTGTATTGGCATGTTTTTTTTTTTTTTTTTTTTTTTTTTCTTTCCACTCAGATCAGGAATTCTCTTGACTCTCAAACTTTATTGTACAATCATTTTATTTAAATCCTGAAGTGCGGTTCCTCAACGTAGTCCCAGAAGTTCTCTTGGATATCCAAAAAGGTCTGTTACAAAAAAAAAAAGGCAGGATAGAGCAATCATCTGACTCCAAATTTTTTTTTTGACGCTGAAATGTCTTTGTCGGAAAGCAGAGTGTCTGTGATGGAACAAATTTATGTGAAGGAAAGGAAGATGTTCGAAGGTCACAAACTTGAATTAAGAACAGACATCTAACCCTAATCATATCCAACTCATCGGAAACCGAAAGAATTGAAGGTTTCTATGTGAATGAGCGAACCCTTAGCCCTTATTTCCAATCGGTCAAAAACAATCAAACCGTACGAAAAAAAAAAAAGGAAGATCGCATAAATAACCTCGGAAGCGATGCAAGATTGCCTTGGTAGACCGGCGTAATTTTTTTAATTTTAATTTTTTTTCCCCTTCATGAGTTATGTAAATATCTAACCGAGTGTTGTTTTTGTGTATCTGAAATCCTCCAGTTTTTCACAGCTCGCGAGATTAACCCTGGAAATCGGCATGTCGAATGTGAATTACTTCTTCGTATGGACAAGATGTGTTTTGGAAGGATGAGGTATGCGTGGGTTCATCTTCAATCACCTGTCCTTGAGCTTTTTCAATCTCGTTACCATCAATATCTGATATTAAATTTCGACAAGAGTTGTCAATGGATCTGATAACCGATGATATACTACATTAAATTTTTTTGAATTCAAGCTCACTCGTACTACTTGGGTTGGTGGAGACAAAGTTGATAGGCGCCAGGTCTGCCTGATCGATATGCACGTTCTTGATTGACCTCAGTCGGAGTGTGACCCGTTTACTGGCGCAAACTCTTACGGTTCGTAAACTAAACAGCTTTCGAAATAAAATTGTAACGCGATCCTCCTTCCCAAACGAGTTGATGATGATGAAGATTGTCCAAAAAAGTATCAAGAGTCCCCATGTGAGAAGTAGAAAACAAGCTTTGGAGGAGAGTTGTCTGTCGAACAAAAGCAACAGGAAATGGTTCAAAGAGGTGAAAGAAGTCAGTTTCTTTCGAGCCTCGACGCTCTATTTCGAGAATAGTAAAGATGACAACTCTTCGTGGCAGCCCACCTTGGAGGATACATGATTGGTTCTATGGTGCCGTTCTTTGAGTCAGAAGAGCTTACGATCGTGACACCTACATCTGACACTCTATCATAAGAGCTCTGGTAGTCGGACAAATACATAGTATTCGGCATTGGACCAACTCGTACAATGATTCAGGGTAAACTGAGGTTTTGAGGTAGCCTATGAAATCAATTGATAGCGCTAGTAAATTTCTTGAGGCTTTTGTTGGATTTCGTTGTCTTCAATGTCAGAAGCACTCTTCTTTGGACTGAAGGTTTCTTTTTTTTATATATATATATATATAAAGCTGCGTTATGAGGAGAAGACTGAGGTTCGTTCAGCTCTCAGCTTCAGAGGTTGGTTTCACCCACTAAAGTTTTTCTCTCTAAATTTTCCTGACGCCCCATATTATCTATACAAGAAGTTCGAGCTTATTGACCAGATCTACCCGTCTGATAATCTCCCTAACAGCAAAATCACACCGGATTTTCTTTTCAAAACGGTCGATCAAAATGAAGATGTAGATGAATCTCTGGTTTAAGGTATGAGACCGAGTTGTTTATTGACATGTGATACTACCGTTGCTAAGTATTTCACGCGCCGTGGCCAAAGACTAGGCGAGGACTTCATCACCAGGCTGGTTTATTCTTTCCTTGAGCCTGTACTGTATGAAGTTAGAACACGGTAATTTTGAAGTCAGTTCACTGTCTCTATACTTGCAACTCACTCGGGTCATCGATGTGATGATGAGGTTAGGAATCTCAAAGTTGCTGACTTTTGGAAACGACAAGATAAAGTATTCGTATTTTAAGAAGTAAAAGGAGAATTGATGCAGTAAAAAATTATAAAATCATCCGAAAAGGAAAAAAAAAAAAAGAGAAAACAGATCAATGAAAACTAAAACTGTTAAGCAGATGTCGAACGCATGCAACACGTGTCGTTCTGAGTCAAAGGTTACTCAACTTGACATTTCTAAGTAAAAGTTGAGAGCACAGACTTCTGAACAATCACTAATGTAAAATAAACAAACTGATTAAGAATAAAGAAACAAAAGCGTAACTGGTATAAATTTATGTAACATGCAAAATATAATTTATCAAATTGAAAAAGAAGAAAGAAGAAAATCGTGAAATCATTACAATCGACCTTCGGTGGTAGGTACAGTCAATTGCCTTTGTAGGCATTTTCAGTCGGTAAACGTGCGTATACCTTATCAGGAGTCGGAGGCAAGGTATCTAAGGTCCTGTATCCACTTCGTGACCAAGACAGACTTGATTGGGGCTATAGGATGAGTGCGTTGATTGGGTGCACTTGTACCACCCATCCGCAAAGCGCATGGATGATATCTTCGAGATTCTTTGAAATACACAGAATCCTGGAAACCTCTCTTATGTAGGCTGCCCCAAATTCCAATCACCATCTAATTGTTCAAATCAAGCACTTGGGTGCTGAGTTGCATGGGTGCTATTAAATCGCAGCACTTCGAGCAAAAGTACCTTGTCAGGCCGATCTCCTACCACAAGAGATAAGAGCGTAGCTGGTAGAAAAAGCCTAAGACCGCCTCTTGAGTTTTGAGATTCTTCAAATTCATTTTCTCCAATTCAATGTGGTTTGATAAAAAGGACCGCATCGGCCGAGCTTGATATGAGCAGAAAAATGGAAACAAATCGGAAATGTGAACCATATCTTTTTGTGTGAGCGAGTCACAACTGGTGGGCAGTTCCATTGCTCACTTTTCACACTATGTATGTCTATTCAAGATTTTCACTGCCTGTCAAGATACAACAAATTCCACAAAGCTGCGACAGACCTATCAACAACTGAGTGCTGCATGAAAAGTGAGGATTGGCTGAAGTGCATTTTGGAGTAGTATATTGAGGGATATTACGTTTGAATTTGATTGATACCCCACTGTCTTCGATAATTTTCCATGGACTCAAGGTGAGCGTTTAGATCTCCCGAAGCTTTCATAGCTGTGATGATATCGGTAAGACTGATGACAGGATAGACTCGGATACCATAATCGGCTTCGACGAGTTGAATTGCGCTCAATTCCGAGTCCGGCGCTTTCTCCTGTCGGTCAAGATTTACGATCACACCTATAAACGTGCCTTCGTGTTTCTGAATGAGATCGATGGATTGTCGAATGGCAGTTCCAGCGGTGATAACGTCGTCGAGGATGAGAACGCGCTTGCCCTTTAGTGGAACGCCAACGATCTCTCCGCCTTCACCATGTGTTTTGGCCTCCTTACGGTTGTATGCAACTCCGATCGAACCATAAGTAATGGGGTCAAGCCGAGCGAGCTCAACGGCTGTAATGGTGGCAAGCGGGATGCCTTTGTAAGCGGGGCCGAAGATAACATCAAATTGAAGCGTGGATCGGAGTGAGATGATTTTCATAGCGTAGGATAACCCGATAGCATTGAGAAGCAATCCAGAGTTGTAGAGGCCGGCATTATAAAAATAGGGCGAAGAGCGACCGGACTTGAGTGTGAAGTCGCCAAAACGTAGGATGTCATGAGCGATCGCGAGTCTGATGAGTTTGGTGGAATGTGATGAAGAGGGATCCGTGATGAGATCGTTTGGAAGATCTGGTTCAGGTTCGTTGGTGGAATTCGAGTTTGACATTTGGTAAGTTGGAGGAAAAGAAAAAAAGAAAAAATAAAAATAAAAATAAAAAAAGCAAAACCCGTTCAACAACCAATCAAACTGTCACAGGAATCTGGGTTTTCGCTCGAGTCACGACCTGTCACGTCTCAGTTTCACAGTCCCCTCTGTGTGCCGGTAAAAGTACATGGTCTGATTTCTTGCTCAGGTGTGGGGATTAGGTGTTTTGACACTACACGAAAAGGGCTGTCGTGTACAGTTTACACGACAAGGTGTCGTTGACATGTATGTGTCAAACACACTGTCGTCAGCACCACCTTACAGTCGTCTATATTGTCGTGGACTTGCTATACTACATTGCCAAGCCTGTTCAAAACGCTCAATGTCCACTGCCCATTAAACGACTACTTATTCCGTTTCAAAAGATCGACGACGAAGTATTGTAGGATCTGTGGGATATCGGAAACGGTCCCTCACTTCCTACTCTATTGCAACAAATACCAAACGCAACGCTCGCTTTTCCGGAAGAAAGTGAAAAAAGAGAAGATTCGGACGAACCTTTACAATGCCAATACTATTCTAGACACACCGGCCTTATTCCCATACTTAGCTGATTTTGTTTTAGCGACGGGCAGATTTGAACACCTCAACTCTTATTTACCAGAACAAGATCCTACCTAGGCACTCTCCAGAACAATCCATCACTCTCTTTTCAAATTGATCTAACTTAGACTGTCTCAACGAAGTTCCTTGATCTTGAATCGCGCTGCAACATCTTCTTAAACTATTCATTCTCTCTCAAGCTTTTTTCTCTCAACCCACACTTCAGTTTTCACCATAAACACTACCGGAGACCATCACAAATTTGTATTCGCTGCTTAGTGAAAACCACCCCTAGTTGCGACGACACGTTGTACACTAGTCTATCACGTGAGGTGTGTTATGTAATACAGAATTACACGTATAAAAAAAAATAGAATGCTCAAAGTCGGCCATGCGATGCAATCGTGCATGGTGCATTCGGTACACTTGCAGATTATCGTGGATTTCGGCATTGATGAGGAAGCTCAAAGGCGGGTCAAAGGGAAGTTGATATTTGGTTTTATTTATTTTTTTACTTTTAGATAGCTCATGATCGTAGTGTACAACAGCTACTTTCAGCTGTCGTTGACACTGGAAATACATGTCAAGTACATGTCACACGACACCTTGTCGTGTACAGTGTATACGACAGCCCTTTGTGTGTAGTGTGATGGGGTGACGGTATACGGGCTTGTCCCCGGTTGAGTGGGGTGCAAGGTTTCTCACTCTCCCCAAGTTCAAGCCCTGCCTCGGGCAGCTATTTGTTGTAGCCCCTGCTGGCTGTGAGCCCAGGCAGATGGCATTCACAGTGGTTCCATCGGCCTGGCTCATAACCTGTGGGGGCCATAGCAAGTGGCTCTCTGAGTGCTTTCTTTTTGTTATTTTGATGTTCAAGCTTTGAGGTTCTTCTGGTGGAGAAAAGTGATTTTTATTATTATTCTGTTCATTGAATTTATTTGCGGTTTCAAGAGGTTGTGAGATTCATAAAAAAGTACTCACGATGTTGGAGAAAAAAAGGGAAACTCATGTTTAGTATAAAATGAGCATCAGGGTTGTTCTGAGTACTATCTTACACATTTTGTACCATCACTCTCATTAATTTCCAGATTCATGATCCTCTTTGAGGTGGGTTGTAAGGCATGAAGGCTCTGGTAGTACTATGGTTGTTCTCATCCAGACCTTCATAAAGTTGGATATTGGTCCAATGTTTAACTGTAACCACAAAATTCTATTTTTTTTTTTTTTGAGAACTATTTGAAACACCTGGACTAACAGCTTTCACAAGTTAAAAGGATGTTTCCTCACGGGTCAAAAACTTGACTTTTTTCTTTCTTAAAAATTGGCTCTGAAAGCTCAGTGACAAAAAATAATTGATCCAAAGTTATAGTACAAAGGTCTTGAAGATACTAGCCTGAGGTCAAAGTTTTAAATCCAAACATCTTGAACAGTCCTTTTCCTGAAACAGTTCAGGGAAAAGTCAGAATTCTGATTTTATCATGACCACCATCATCCATACCATATGTTGTTGAACTGATGGAGGTATCTAGTTAAAACACGTAGAAGGACCGTGGCCGGGTGGTGGACCGTGGACGAAGGTGTGTTTGGAGATAGTGTGAAGATGACGACGTGGCAGCTGAAATAAATTTGACTCAGATTTATCCTTCATCTCCGTCCTATCCGCCCATTCTGACCACCCATCTCAACTCACATCTCCACCTCCGCACAACCCTTTTCACCTCCAGCACCCATCTTTTCAAATTGGCTCAAGCGCACGACAATGATCTCACTCACTACAACTTGGCACGAGTGCTTCGTGCTCCTCCTTCTGATCGTCATCACTACTTCTTCTGTAGCTGCTAGCCCTTATCAAGCCCTCGGGGTAGACCGAAATGCCAATGACAAAGACATCAAACGTGCTTATCGGGTTTGTCCTCTGTCTTGACTCATATCATTCGCCTTCAACTGAAAAGAGAAAAAATAAAAAAAAAGATAAAAAAATACAAGAACCTGAACCACATCGTTTGATTCATCATTCCATCTTAAGAAATTGAGTAAACGATGGCATCCGGATAAAAATCCAGGCAATAAGGAAGCTGAACAAAAGTTCTTAGAGGTGGGAAATGCTTATGAGATTCTCTCTGACGCCGAGAAAAGAAAAGTGTACGATAAATATGGTGAAGAGGGTCTTAAGCGGCATCAAGCACAAGGCGGTGGGGGTGGGGATCCATTCGATATCTTCAGTCGCTTCTTTGGAGGAGGACAACAACAGCAAAGAGATGGACAACGTAAAGGACCAAGGATGGTGACGGAGATGGAAGTAGAATTAGCAGATGTAATTTTGGTTTTAATTTGCTTTCAATCAGCGTCCTTCTTCAATGCATTTACTAAGTTTATCTACGTCGGTTGAAACAGATCTATATTGGACGCTCGATTGACTTTGAGATTAACCGGCGGGTGATCTGTCCCCTTTGCAAAGGTACCGGTGCCCGTAACCCTTCGGACGTACAAGAATGTGGTACCTGCGGTGGACATGGAGTTCGTATCGTTCGCCATCAGCTCGGTCCGGGTATCTTTCAGCAAGTCCAGATGCAGTGTGACGCCTGTGGAGGGCAGGGTAAGAAGATTGCACACCGGTGTACAAAATGTAATGGAGAACAAACGATCGAGTCCATCAATTCGCTCACTATCGATCTCGATCGAGGTGCACCTGATGGCTACGAGGAGGTATTTGAAGGCGAGGCAGACGAAGGTCCTGATCACGCCGCAGGCGATGTGGTCCTGAGAATTCGAACCCGCAAACAGACTGAGGGAGGCTTCAGGAGGAAGCAGGAAAATTTATATTGGAAAGAAACCTTGAGGCTGGATGAGGTATGCGCACCCATCTCTCCTACCTTGACTTTCTGATAGGCTCATTCTCACCTTTGTATACAGGCTCTCCTAGGATTCACTCGAAAGTTGACGCACCTCGATGGTCACGATATCACATTGACACGGAAAGGTGTGACTCAGCCTGGTATGCCACCATGAGTTTTGCTTAGCGCCAGTGACCGTCGATTTTTGACTGAATCACGATCCTTGTAGGTTTTGTGCAAGTGATGGAAGGGGAGGGAATGCCTCGCCATCAAGCCATGGGTCACGGTGACCTGTTTATTGAGTACAGTGTGGTCTTACCTGCGCAAGTGACCGGGCAATTTAGGACCAGTTCGTATTGCTTTCAAATTTTTCATTATGCCATTCCCCGAAGACTAGATCCAATATGTCACTGATCTGTTTTCATTGCGATGGTACCAATCTTAGATCTGGCCAAACTCTTTGGTGTTAGCGAGAACCCGGCATCACCATCTTCAAATCCAACTGACCACGGGGAACTTTAAGATGATCATTTTGAGTTATTTTTCGATACCACGTGATGGTAGAGCTGGGTGACAAACTATAGGGAGAGAGAGACAGAGATTTTCCTGTGGGTATCACCGAGCGTTTCGGCGCTTGTTGATAAGAAGAGTAGGACCGTTGGGTGGGCATAGAATCATAGATTAACATGCAATTGAGAGTTTTAAAACTTTTGGAAGAACTGTCGGTAGCCAATTTGGATCTTGTTATCTTGTGGCTATCTATGGGTCATCTATGGGCACAGTTTAAATAATGGAACAACAATAAGCTTAGAAGAAGGGTAGACTGGGATCAGAATTCACAAACAAAACAAAAAAGTGTGTGAAAGTATTTTTAGGGATTGAAAGGATTTTAAATGTACAGTATATCACCACCAAGTGTATACTTTTGGGTTGGTTGATTTAGATTTAGTTTCTATTACTATTAACTATTGCCAATCTCTTTTTTTTAAAAAAAAGAAAAAAGTCCATCTCATAATTGTAAATCTGACACAAGCTTTGACAAGTTATGAATTCAATAGACAGCATACACCAAGTTTTATTTTGAAGTCTGGCCAGCCAGTCTTTCATTTAACATCAATCTTAAAGACTAATAGACCGTACATATATAAAGTCCCAATAAAACACACCTGCCTATGTTTGTTCATGGTTTTTGTTCTGATCTTACCAAGCTTAATTTTATCATTACTCTTACTAGCTGGAATTGTCTTAGATGCTCTTTGACGGTCTTTGAGATGAACAATGACTGATTAGTATCGAATAATATACTGACAAGTATGCATTCAAGGCGAAAGACGAATACGATTGTGATTAGAATTGAAAACGGGAAGCAAAAAAAAAAAAAACTTAAAAACAAGCCAAAAGTCAAAGATTTTTACAAATGTACGAAATAAACAATGTGGTGGGTGATATTAGGGAGGAATGAGAAAACTTTTTTGCGTGAGAGAAAGGTTTCGTTTGATCAAAAAAAAAACTTCTAACCTTGAAAAAGAGAGACGACCCAAATTATCTCAATATAAATTTTTGTTCATGAAGGTGTGAATTGAAAAAAAAAAAAAGAAAAAAATACTCACCCAAAGAAGTAACTAACTCAACTCGTTTCATCGAAAGACCTCACTCTTGCCCTGACAAATAATACTTTGCTCGAGAAATAATGACCTTAAGGTGTGAGGGGAAATACCGAAGGGCAGCAAGGTAGAAGAATGATAAAAGTAAGAGTAGGAGGATATCTGACGAAAAAATGCGTGAGCGATAGGCATCAAGATTGATTTAATGACATCATACGTCTTCCAAAAAAAAAAAAAAAAAAAAAAAAAAAAAAGAACAAGACAAAAAGCAGATCGGACTCGATCAGTTGACCAATTGACTTCAAAACATATACGAAAGTGATGAATGAATGCTCTCACAGTTTCTAGCATAGACAAAGCAAACTCCCCCTGATACCTTATCCAGAGCTCGTGCATGATAGTTCCAAAAGATTTGGATTTGATGATTTCAAACGAAGGATGAGTTGTTTTCGGACGGTCTGATGCGGATGATTCAGGCTCTTTTGAGGTGATCGGGGTAGAAGATGATGAGGTGAAGGAAGTTTCTTTTGTTGAGCTATCTGATGAAGTCATTTCGGTGTTCTGGGTACAACAAGTCGTCGTTGAGATTGGTGTGGGCTGAAAGGTCAAACCGTGATGAGCAACAAACACAAGGATGTGGACCGAGACTGACCGGTTGGTAGCCGATGTGCGGATCGGGTCTCGGATCGGACTTGTGTTCTCCCTCTGACTGGCGTTCTTCAAGCACTTTGACCACTCAAATCCCTTCAAGGTCCCTCATATTTGAAAATGGCAAGCACCACCGTCGAGGACGCTGAGAAATGGGCCAACGACGGAACTGGGGCGTTGTCTATAAAGCTCGGTAATTTTACACCACCTATGATAATATGCGACTGGCATTACCTGACCTGTTGCCTTTATAGTTCGATCGGCTGAGCAGACCGCTCAGTTGAGCAAAGCCGAGCAACACTTGATTTCAAGCTTCCATCCAAAATTTGTTTACCCAATCTTTGGACAGGAAGAGACCATCTATGGATATCAGGATCTGGATATCCAAGTCAGTCGAAGTCGCGTCTTGAACGACGCGTCCTCTGGAACCTCCAAAGCGATCTTCTCCAAGCTAACCTGTTGTTGAATTTGCCCACAGCTTCAATTTGACTCTTCTTCGCTCAAGAATTTCCTTTCCATTCATTTTAAGGACAAGTTACCCGATTCCTCACCTGTTCAGCCCGATCCGATCGAAGAGACCCTATACAAATTCATTCCACCAGATTACACAAAGTCTGAAGAAATTTTCAAGAAAGCTGTCGAAGCAACTGCTTCAGAAGTTTTCAGTCCCCCTGGAACGAAAATCTCCTCGTATCGTGCTACTCACTCTAAAGGCAAAGGTAAATCGGTTGCCACGGGAAAATTCGAGCCCTGGGTAAAATGCGAATCGGGTGAGGAGGAGGATGACGAAGAGGTGATTTATGAACTCTGGGCGGCCAATTGGAAAACACCGGGTTTTCGCGAATTTCATCGGCGCATGCAGATTTTCATACTTTTTTTCATTGAGGGAGGAAGTTACATTGAAGAAGATGATCATCGATGGGAGTTTGTAGTATTGTGAGCTACACTTTTCATACAGTTCATCATGCTCTCAGCCCTCAACCCTTCAATTAACTATCCAACTTTTTTCACAGGTACGAGCGTCGGAAGCGGAAGACGGATGTGGACGGTCAAACACCTTATTCTTATCACTTTTGTGGATATGTCACGCTTTACTCATTCTATCACTACCCATCCTCAACCCGATTACGACTCTCCCAGTTCATAATTCTTCCACCATATCAATCTTGTAGTCATGGTTGTAAGTGCATTGAATACTTTACACCTCCGTAAACTTGCTTTTTTCAAGTACGATTGCTAACAGTTCATAACTTATCAGCGATGTTATATTCACAGATATTTCAATATTTGTTGAAGAGGGATGACGTAACAGAACTGACTATCGAAGATCCTTCAGAGGCTTTTGAAGATTTGAGAGATAAAGAAGACTTGAAATTATTGATGAAGCATAAAGTCTTTAATCTCGATCTCGATAAATTGGTTCCAGTCGATCGAGAATGGTATCAAGCAACCAAGGAGAAGTGGAAATTGGCCGATGTAAGAAAGATTTTTATTGACCCACAGAAAAAAAAATACCTTTGTCTCATGTACCGTTGTCTCGTGTTTTTTTTTTCCCCCTCTCTGTGGCGCAACTAGCGTCAATTTGCTAGGTTACTTGAAATTGCCTTGAAGATTCGATTTGATGGCGAAGAACCGAATCCAAAAATGGAACGCCTTTATCGTATTGCAGTGAAAGAAAGATTATACCGGTGAGTTTAACTTGATAAATAAGGGTGATGATGAAAAAAAAAAATCGTGTTCTGAATTTAGTTTCCAAAATAGCTTCAATTATGATAGTCTTGTGAATATATCTAAGGAAGAGCGACGTGAACGTTTACAAGAAACGTTTGAGGCCGTGATGAAAGATTACGAACGTATTATATTAGGGCAAAGGAGGGAAATTGAGTAAACAGATCCAAAAAAAAA
>MU167260.1:51803-63410 GCA_015951145.1 Cronartium quercuum f. sp. fusiforme G11 | reverse complement strand
ATAGATTGGTAGCAAACCAGGGGCGCTAGGGCAAAATGGGTAGAAGAATGATAGCATCCTTGGGAGATGATGCTCTGATAAGTACTCATGTCAATTTGTTCTTGCACCCTTTCACGCCAGGTTTGGTACAGTCACTAGGATTTTGTTCAGCGGTATTTACGACGGGCGGGAGTGGATCACTCTGGACACATCACATCATGCACAACTGGCCATTTTGATCAGCTTGCCTACGAGAAATATCAATTTGGACACTTTGATGATTCAATGGTGGTAGCGCGTCAATGCGATCAGGGATAATCGTAGTGCTTGATGTGGTCAGTTTGAGCAACTCGGGCGCATGAACCTAAAAAAAGCGTGCGGCTTTAGAGTTTCAGCTTTTATGGTCATTGATTGTTTTGGTCAGTTTCGTAAGATGGTGGTGATTTTGGTGGTCCATTTCATCTTCTTATCTCTTATGTATGTACACTTATCGAGATTGATATCTCCAACTCTTCCTAAAACTTTTAGGGTTCCCAGAGGACCAGTGTTTGGGTTATACTAGTGTAACAATTCTAGTTTATATGTAAACATAGAATACTCAATTTGTGAATATGATATTTTACATTTGACTGATTTGTTACTAGACATAAAAGATTATAGAATGTAATGTGATTATATCCAGAATAATTATCAATAAGAGGAATGAGTTATATCTCCCCCTCCCTCTCGTGTCCCTCTTCTTCCTTGACTATTCATTCATTTTTTTTTTTTTAGCTGGGTGGGAGGGAGGTGTTTCGAAAAAAATTCAAGACAGTCATGATTCAGAAGATCAATTTGTATTCCATTTCTTTTGATGGTATTGGGTTATCAGTAAATTTTTCTCGGTTCTATCGATCTATGATAGGTATAGCGATATACGGAGATGAAAAATGATAAGTGAAACTGAATGAGAAAGTAGCGGTGAGGTCAAGGTGGGTCTGCATTGGATTGTGCCTCACAAAGTTAAAGGCTTCCTTAATCCATGCCCAGACTGATTGGTAATCAGGACCCTTACGGTCCAGACTAGACTGGCCACTTGTCTGTAACGTTTATAGTTTCTTTATTTGTGACCCTCACTACCTCTGTCGTGCCTCCGACGGAAATTTACTATAGTAATGGGTTCAAAAAAAAAAAGAAAGTTTTGTACCGCTACAAGCGGGTTTTTGGTGCGCTTTGAATTTCTTTTTTTTTGAATTTCTTTTTGGCGCTATTTGGTTCTCTTTCTTATGGCTCCGGGACCGGGTCCACTGTGCACGACTGGCGGCACAGCAGAATAGTTAAAAGGGCAAGGGAGGAAAGCATCGAAGGTTCGGGCACCAATCCACCTGTGTCTGCCTTCCATCTTGTCCTAACTCGAGAACGTGCACGTACGTGGCCCATACGGGCGTACTTCGTACACTCTTAGACCCCTCTTTGTAGGCAAGCAGGTTGGCTGAATTCGAGAATTGAGTATGTGATTCTCTTAGTCAGGTGATAGGTGATCTTAACCTCTGTACATGACGAAAGTAGGTAGGACACGTCAGCATGACTGAGACTGTATGTTGTGATTGGGATTTATATATAAATATATAAGATGAGAGATTACCACAAGTTTTTGTTTTTTTCTCTCTCTCTCTCTTTCTCTTTTCTCACCGATTCCAACACACTCTTGAGAGTAAGTTTGATCATTCCTTTGGTCATCATCACAGTGTTATTATTACCACTTGTTTCACTTATGAGATATTGTCTCTTCAGACCTTTTCTAAAAAAGCACACTTTTTTTTTTTTTCAAAAAAAAAAAAAGAAAACTTTTGTGCATGATGTGTCCAAAGTGATCCACTTTCATACCCATTGTGAGTGACAGGTAGTGTGAAGGGTAAAGCTACTGACAGCAAATTTTGGATGTTGTAGATGCGCAAAAAAAAAAAAAAAAAAAAAAAAAAAAAAAAAGAAGGAAATATAAAAACAGCAAGAAAAATGAGAGAGGAAAAAGATAAATTGGAATTGAAGAAATCATTGAAAATGAGATGGTCCACTGGATGTGCTAAGCAGAGAGGAAGTCTCCATGTTTCCTTGCGCTAATCTAAGGGTTTGTCCAGTCCTACCACACCAGTTAGCCAAAACTGTGCAGGCTTTCTTAGGCACAAGATGATGTTTCTGGTGGGGTTGAATCTTTTTTTTACCTTGGGTGAGGGAGAGATGGCAGATCCCAGCCATCTCTTAGCTCAGGTTGATTAGTGTCAACAGTCTCTGAATCCTCAGGGAGAAGAGAAACATACAGTTGAGGGAAACATATGGGATAGGAACATGGATCGGAGGTAGTGAATCAAAGAAAGAAGATTAGAAAGAACAAAAAGAGTGCAATTTGACTGAGGCCGGTATTTGATGAGCGTTAGGGTCAGTTGGATGGTCTTTGTTGATATACAATCGACGAAAACAAACACTGTAGAAGCATACATGGAATGAAACAGGCTTATGAAGTAGACAGGAGAATTCTCTGCATATTTATATCACCTCCATGCTCTTCCTGTACAGTTCTTTTTCCCCATCTGCGGAAAGAGAAGACATATGTACCCCATCCTCCATCTTTCAAACCATCTTTGTCACCTCACTAAGATTAGATAATCAAACCTTATCTCAAGATCTGACATTCCATGTTTTCAGTTCCTCATCCACCCCCAGATCATGAGCTCATTCAGCTCATGACCTCCTGAGTCCCTTATCATGCTGTACCTCTATAGGTCAGCCCTACACCTTTACATGTCAGGAGAGGCGCAACCAGAGGACTTATACCTCATCACCCATCACTTTTATCAGGTGTTTGCAATATATTCTCAGTCTTGAATTGAGATGGGTTTGGAGGTCAAGGGAGGTGAGGGAAGGAGGTAGGTGGGTAGGTAGAGATGATGATGTCAAGGTTAGGAGAGAATTGATTGTTTGTTGCCAAGGATGTCTAGCTCAATAAGAGCAGTAAAACATTGTTGGATAACATCCACTACCAGCTTGAAGGCTGCCAGGTTTGTGAGCATGGTTTGTGTTGTCTATAGGATCTTGAGTGTACAGGCAAAAGTATAAGCATAAGGGGTAGAAGCATAAGATGGATAGATAGGAGAAGATGGATGGTCCGTGCCCCTAGCCCTCGAGATTCTGACTTCTCCATTCGTGGGGTTCTCTCTTGGGCTAGCAATTTCATCACTTGTTTTTAGAAATCTCCTTGAGGAACTTTCCTCGAGCCTGTGCTGCAGACCAGAGTAGTGTGGAAAGTCTAGCTGCACTGCCAAGATATTTGTATCGGATGGGCCTATCCGATGTTCTATCACCCCGAGATATGCGACGCAGTGTCAGTAGGATTAGGTGCGATGGAATTACACTGCGATATGGTGTCGGAGCATTAGATACCAATAGTAATTCCATCGCACCTAATCCTACTGACACTGCATCGCATATCTTGGGGTGATAGAACATCGGATAGGCCCATCCGATACAAATATCTTGGCAGTGCTGAGGACAACCCTTACATTGAGCTTAACAAGTTGTTTGACAAGGATTTGTTGGATGCCTCCGTAACATTTGCAGACTAGGAGAAAGTGTTCAGTAGTTTCTGGCTGCCCACACTGCAAAAATAATGTATTTTTCCTATGTGAAAAAATGATTAAATTTTACACAAAAAATGATTAAAAAAAAAAAGTAATTGTTTTGCACTCAGAAGAACTCCCAAGGTGGGTATGTGATTGTCACACCTTGAACAGTCTGACCATGAGGGAGCAGATCTTCACAGTGCAAAACAATTACTTTTTTTCAAAAAATCATTTTTGTGTAAAATTTAATCATTTTTTCATATAGGAAAAATACATTATTTTTGCAGTGCCACACAGTTCACAGTTGGGTGACTTCACCATGACTTTGAACTAGACAGATTTTCTGTCTCATTCCAATGATCTTGGTGAGGGGATTGTACATAACTTTGTTCTCAGGAATCATCACAATCTAATGATGAAACTAGAAACCAGTGCCATCCAAAAAAGGGTGGACTCAAGATTGAATAAACTTAAAAGCTATAGTGTGTAGCATTTGAAATCAAAATTCACAAACCTCTTAATTTTGGATTGGAATCAAACCACTTTCCTCAATGTGATATTCTCATTCAAGTCATTGTATCTTAATTTGAATGGGTTGATATAAATATCCCAGATATCTGAAGGTTTGAACAATCTCAAAAACTAGAAGATGGAAAAGAAATTTTTTCAAACAAAGTGGCTATAATGTTATTCAAGATTCAAGAAATTTATGTTACAAGTCATCCTGTTCATTTGGACAAGCTTGGAGATGTTTTAATGTTGAGTTTTTGAGTATTGTAGAAGATGGTTTAGAAGTAGTCTGAGTGGTGCAAATCATTGTAAGGGATCATGAGGATGGCCAAGAAGAAAAAATAAAAATAAAATACCGTAATAAGATCAACTATGAAGTGAAGAAAAGTGAACTAAAAGAAAGAGACAATCCTGGAAGGCCTGATACTAATTATTTGATTTTTGATCTACAAATCGATGAGTTAGCATCCTGAGGTAGCGCTCTGCGTATGAGGTGAATTGGCGTGTGCACGGGGTCTAAGGATGAAGATGACTTGTTTGAATGAAAGAAGTAGACTGCCCTCATAATAAATGCATACACTTCGTTGGTGCGTGAGTTTTCAAGAACCGAATAGCATTTGGCTAGTTAATCAATGAGAGCAACAAATGACATTGTGGCGGCGACTCCAGGGAGGACCTCGGGTGTCCGAATGGCATGTTTCTTCGATAGACTGATGAGCGTCTGTTGAGCTGAATTGATGAAGTGGAAACAGTCGTTCATAGTTCGCAGTCACTATTTCAAAATCTAGACGGGTCCTGCCGCATTTTCACAAAAAAAAGGATCTTCTCGATTTTCTAGGACTGGGTCCAGCTAACGACTGTTGCGAGCCAGCCCAAGGCGGTCACTCTGTAGCGGTGAGCCCGCAGTTTGTCCTTCAAATTGCAAAAGATCGTTTGGAGGTCGAATGAAGATTTGGAAGGGAGTGAAGGTTGAAGGGAGAGTGAGCCAACTTTGAATTCCTAAGAAAAATAAGTTGAAAGTGGTAAATATGACCGCTCACGCCAAATTCTAGACATCAGCTTCAAGTTTCTCCGTAAGCTATAGGCTTTTATCGCCTTCGAGAGTGACTGTTGAGATGCGGATGGATAGGTTGACCAATCCTAGCAGTGTAGTCGAAATGAGTGTCCAACTGATTAAATGTCATCGAATTGGCCCAGCCAAATTGACTGCGTGTCCTCTGCATGACCCAACTAAGATGTTTGTTCGCGTCCTTGGGCTTCCCTCTCTTTTCAACTGTCATCGATGTCCAAGCTCATGCGTTTGCGCTCACCTCTATCATACATCCAAATCATTTCCGGCCTAATATGTTAACATTTCCAGCTCAAGCGCAGCGTCGTCGACTATTGTCCCTGTTATCCCGCCATTCCTTTCTCTTCCCTCTATACTAGTTTGACCCTGTCCTCAACTCACATTCATTTTGACCTTCATTCTCGCCTCTGACTCGCTCTTTAATCTATAAACCCCAGACAGAGCTCCGACAAAGCCCACGATCTGGATGATTGGATTCCATTGCAATGTCAGTGGACTCACCCATGAAAACTTATAAGCCTGTGGCTGAATGCGCGTTTCCAACCTTGCATGTTAACCTTTTTTGGTTGTCGCCTCATCCTATGCTTTCGCTGTCTCTCATCTTCACGTTGCTCCGCTCAGGTCGGCTCAAACCAGTAGCGCATCATCGCGCGTACTACGAACCACCGCGACAGTCAGTCTTACTCAATCCGCCTTGCCAGTGACTTTCTTCCCATCAACATCGAGGACGACGTCCGAAGCTCCGCAAGGGACGACTCTGATGTCTCCGGTGAACAGCATTCAGCTTGTTTTCGGTACACCTACTCTAAGTGCATCGGCTGGAAATTCTCGAGTCTCTTCTTCATTCAACTTGGATCGAGCAACAATAGCGTGCATTGTTGTTGGGGCCATTCTAGGCTTCGTTGGCATCGGCTTGTGTATATTCGCCTGGAGAGTCAAGACACGGCGCCGAAACCATCCAAACCATGGACCCGGCGAATCTGACCCAGCGGCGCCCACTACACCGTATCTTTCTGATCATCACGGCCCCGCACAAATTGGGAATTATACGCGTGTGAAAGAAAGCGTTTTGGATGGTTCTGCATCATCATTTAGAATCTCTTCATCCTTTTCCGATCAAGCAACATACCATCGAGATTTAGAAACTCAACCAATCGATTCACCTCGAAATTCGAATGATACGTGTATAGATCCCTTGATGATGCAATCCATTCGAAAACCATCAAAAGCGGCTGACCGCCTCTCGGCATTGATCCGACAAGCTCACAGCTACCATGATAAGACCGGTGGCGATGAATTTGATATAGTATCACCTTCCGCGCATCACGACAGCCCTGCAGCAATTGGTGTGCGCTCACGTATAAACAGCCCTTTGGTGCCTTCAGCGGTTTTAGCATCAAGATCTGAACCAGCAGCCGAGTACAAGTCCGACCGGTTACGAAAACAAAGCTCCAAAAAACAATCGCATCCACCGGAACGCCTTTCGACATTAATTCGCCAAGCTCAGCAATATCAAGAAGCTTTTGGCGAACCTGAACCTATGGCCACGACAAGCCGCGGGCCATCACGAGCCTTTTCTAGGCATACCACCAGGTCAATAACATCTAGTATCTTTTCAAGATTTTCTTTTGCTAGCCAATCCTTCGATATCATACAAGTTCCGCCTCGATCCCTTTTTCACACACCATCGCGTCGGACTTACAGGTCAGCACATAATGAAAGAACAACAGCGCAAAAACCATGTCGCTTGTCGAACGATACATGTATGGTGGTGGACCCAATGATGATGAACTTACAGGGATCACGTCCATCTCAACACTCATTCGAACTCGAGGAGACCACACGCGCATCACTTTACCAGCCCCAGAAGTCATATCCTGCTTTACCTCAAGATGAAGATCCAGGATACCGATATTCATATTCAAACATGAGCATCAATACGCCTGGCTACGATGATGAAGAACGGACGATAAGCGATAAACAAGAGTTGGGACATCATCGAAGTTACTCTACTTTTTCACCGAACGTAACTAAGAGGGGAACCCATTTTGTAAGCTGATGAATCCTTTGGGCTTACTTCTTTCAGCGTTAAACCAACACCTTCTCAATAACTATGATCCAGATTCCCATCGTTTGACATTCATGACACTACCCATTGGGGTTCAGTAGTACATTCATCCTGTCCACACTACCGCACTCTGCTCGATACCCCTCAGTCCATCTTTGTCTTTTTGGGTTTGCCTAACCGAGGGCAAGGTTTGATTCAATATCTCATGCACAAATATAATATACTTAAACCTCTGTTCCGCTCTCCATCTTTTGAAAGTCCCCACCTCAATCAAAGTTTTCGTTGACAGGCTTTCTTCTCATCATTCGTTGACCAGTAAATTTACGAAGAACCAATTGTAGATAGTTTCGCTTATCACGATGTGAATCATTTGTTTTTCCTTACAGAGAAATGATTAAATGCTTTTGTCCTTACATTTACTCAAAAAAATGATCAAGGCATTAAATCAGTTTATCACCAGGAGAAACAAATGATTCATGTAGTGTATTGTTAGAGTGCCATATTTTTCTATTTTTTTCTTTCCTTTTTCGTTTTCAATGAGACTTTTGTTGGAGGACTGTCATGTTTTTGGGTCGATGGTCCCTGGCCAGTTTTGATTGCTGCCATGCTTAGATATCATTCATTCCTACAATCTCGTCTCAAATGCCCACCCATAAATGGTTAATCCATTCCTGTCATTATGAAACAGTTTTGATGTAGACCTCAAGGCTGGTCAACTTTTATAAACACAAATCCCCTTCTCCAAACTTGACAGGAACTCACATTTGATGTACCTGTGATTGAGAAAAACCGAGCTCCCAAGAAGCCCAAAACATATGACCATTAGTAGTGATTTATGCTTTCAAGCCGAGTTTTGATTCGATCGATTTCCGGATGTAATCTCGTCTATCAACTGTTGCTATGACGGTGGCCGAAATTGATAGCGATAGGTTAACTTGGGCTCAAACTTGATAGACGATCAGTCATAGATGCACCACCAGCAAGTGTCACGACGGGGGGTGGACTATGCAACATCCATACGTGATTAAATGAGGTGTTCTCCAAAGCCCTTCTTAGATGAGTGGCCTATTCCCTTGCTTGCGGCCATGCGATATAGATAGGGGATCCCATGTCTAGTTGAGATCCTCTGCGGTTGGACTAAGGCTCGCACACGGGCCCCCTAATGGGACCATAGAGCAGGCTCTGGCCCTGGCCCCCTTAAACCGGGCCTGCCACGGGCTGGCATCGTTATGATGGGGCAGCCACGGAGCGCCTCGGGCCTGCCCTAACTGGAGGATACATCCATTTTATACCTTGAACACTACGGGCAAGGAGCTGACGCATCCTTGATGCGTCACGTGCTACACCACACTCAACTTCTCAGCGTCAGCTCTGCTGATCCAGCGTCACTTTTACATACATTCACTTGGCGTCACCTCCCTCAATTATATTTTCCACAATACGCTTTCAAATCCCACTCGAACTATCCTCAACTACTTTCTTGAAACCCTTCAATAATCTGTTGAAACATGTGCCTTGCACTTTCCATGGATGACATCAAAGCAACAAATCAACACATGGGTCTGGTGCTTTGCACCTGTTCTCAGTGTATCAAAGTCAAGTATACAGATTCAAGTGGCAAGGAAGTGAATGGTTCATGGCTTCATCCTGCAACTCGCAGAAACCACAGGTTAAGAATGAATGCTGAATCTGAAGATGCACCAATTTTGAAGGCACTGGCTCAAGAATTCTCTGTGAAGGCTTGCATCAGAGATGTCAATCCAACCAATGTCATTTCTGAAGCTGATGATATGCCTAGCTTTCAGACCCCAAAAATTACTGAACTGTTCTGTAAGATACACCTTCAATTTTCCCTTCTTAGGCCAAGCTGACAAAAACAATTTGCTTTGTTTTTAAATTTCATTATGTATTTCATTGCTTGGCTATCCCTAGAATGTCAAATGAGCTGCATCCAATGTCAAAAAGCTAGAGATTATATCATTGGAATTGTTCAGATGTCAAATCAAATCGACCTGGATGATAGCTGGACTATGTTTATTCCGAAAGATGTACAAACAATCACACATCGCTTGAATCTTGAGGTGGTTTTTGATAAATATGTCTGTTGTATCCTGTGCTATGACCTAGTCTGACTTGGCTTTGTGGGTCTTGGATTGCTTGATGTTTTAGTTGGGATGGAACCTGTTGAGGCTCTCATCTTACCTTTTTTTGAGGTGGGAGGGATGGTGGGTTTTGGTTGGGAAGCATTGAAAGTGACATGTTTAAACTTATAGAGAAGATCTTCATATGCGCAGTCCTGTGCAGTGGCTCATTCCTCCATTTGCTTGATTAATCTGTTCTGGGAAGCAAGCTGTTTTTGTTGAGCTTCAAAGGTTTGCTTAAGGATGGCTTCAAAGTCTGTTGGGTGATCCATGATGATCCAAGAACACAATGATGAAAGCAAATGGTGAGGTAGAAGACAAGATGATATAAAGTGAAATGAATAATCAATGAGAATGAGGAAATCAACATTGAAAGTGGGGCAGACAAACACTCAAGTCAAGGGTTTCAAAGATGTTTTCAAGTGTATGCTCTCCTCAGCTTTCACCAAATAGAAGTTCATTGCATACCTTTGTGATATCAATCACCCCTAGACATTGAACTCACTCTCACTCATGCTCATCTGGGAGATTGTTCTCCCATCACTCACATACTATAAATGGCACTCAGTCAAACATTAATCTTCTCACAACTCCCCAAAAGAATCTTGAGTAGAGTTTAGATGTATGATCCACAAGAACATTTCTCTACTGTACAAAGTGTGTGTGGTAGGGGTGATGTGAGAAAGGAATCAAAAAGGCATGAGGAGAGCTTGTGTGAAGGGATAGGTTGAGGGAGGTGACACTGCATCAGCAGAGCTGATGCTGAGAAGTTGAGTGTAGTGTAGCATGTGACACAGCAGACCTGCACTGCCAAGATATTTGTATCGGATGGGCCTATCCGATGTTCTATCACCCCGAGATATGCGATGCAGTGTCAGTAGGATTAGGTGCGATGGAATTACACTGCAATATGGTGTCAGAGCATTAGATACCGATAGTAATTCCATCGCACCTAATCCTACTGACACTGCATCGCATATCTTGGGGTGATAGAACATCGGATAGGCCCATCTGATACAAATATCTTGGCAGTGCTGGCCCTGCTGCATCTGCATGATGCATCAAAGATGCGTCAGCTCCTTGCCCATAGTGGAAGATCCTTTCCATGTGATTTTATGCAAGGAGTGCATATGCTTTGTGCATCTTGCTTCCCTTTGATAGTCATCAGCCCCACTAAGTATCACTATGCTGCCAAACATCTTGCACCTGAACTCCACCCATCCAGACTTATCACTCCTTTCTCCCTTGAGAATTGTTGGAATTCAATTGACTATACAAGTCAGATATTAACATATCAGAAGAAGCCCTATAGAAAGGGCCTGACTTTCCTATCAAACAAAAGCCCCCTCCCACCCACCCCCTGTTCTCTTTCCCCATCTGCGGAAAGAGAACACATATGTACCCCACCTTCCATTTCTCCAAACTCTCTTCATCATATTGTCAAGAACAAACATAGTAAAGACATGTGTACAGATCTAACACAATATTGTTTCCCAGTTTCTCTTCTTAATTGTCCCCAGATCGCAAGCAACTTCAGCTCACTACCTCCTGATATATTTGATGCATTGTACCTTTATAGGTACTTTGTATTTCCTTCTCTAACTGTTATCTCACTTTCACTCAACTCACTTTCCTCAACCATATGTCTCTCTTATTATAGGTCAGCCCATTACCTTAACAGGTCAGGAGAAGCATAACCAGAGGACTAATACCTCACAACCCAATCAACCTACCAGGTACTTACAAACTTTCTATCACTTCTATGTAATACTATCTGTGGAAAGAGAACACTTTCTCTTCTTAATTCACTGCCAATATATTTTCATCACATGGAAGCTTGCTATGTAACATAGCATGTCTTCATGTGATACTATGGACCATTTTTCAAGGTCCCTACCTTGGAAAATAGACCTATTGCATTGCATCTTGGCTTGCTATGTGACATAGCATGCCTCTATGTGATGCAATTTTCTTGGCAGTGATTGTCCCCAGATCGCATGCAACTTCAGCTCACTACCTCCTGATATATTTGACGTGTTGTACCTTTATAGGTTAGCCCTTTACCTTAACAGGTCACACTGCCAAGATATTTGTATCAGATGGGCCTATCCGATGTTCTATCACCCTGAGATATGCGATGCAGTGTCAGTAGGATTAGGTGTGATGGAATTACACTGCAATATGGTGTCAGAGCATTAGATACCAATAGTAATTCCATCGCACCTAATCCTACTGACACTGCAT
>MU167260.1:16444-26455 GCA_015951145.1 Cronartium quercuum f. sp. fusiforme G11 | reverse complement strand
ATTCTATTTATTGAAGTTCCATTCCAGACACAACAGCCCTCTTGGTTATGTGGTGTCCAGGTGAGTCTTCTGTTTTAAGGGAAGTATTTCTGTTGTCCATTGTTTTAGGAAGTTTTCTTATATATGTATTGTATTGTTTTCTCTCATGTATGTTAGTGGTTTAAAATGTAAGTTTTGGGTTATGTGGCTCCTTGAAACTGGAGTCTAGGTGTATGTATTATTTTTGTGTTTTTATATTTGTTTGTCAGTGTGTGGTATGCTTTATTATACTCAAGGGCTGACAGTTTTAGTTTCCAATCAATGAAACTAATGACAAGAGGACAGCAGTCATGAGATTGGTAAATAGATCTAAGAATACAACCAGAGAAGTATGAGTAAACAGCTAAAAATTGATATGTCCCAAAGTGCAAGGACAGTATACCTAATAATTCCAACTTATCCAAAAGCACACAGGCCATATAGACACAAGACACATATATATAGTCTAGACACCAACACACCCAGGTCCCTTTCTCCATCTTGGGAAAGAGACTGTACGTACAACTCACTTCTCTTCAACTATCTGTTTATACCATTTTCCATTTTCTTTTTTCCTTTCTATCTATCTATCTCCTTCACTTCATTTCCTTCTCTCTAATTCTCTCCTAGTCTGTTGCTCTCAGGCTAGTTGTCGGACTTTTGTTTTAGGTCCCTCTTCAATGTAAGACCTAGTCTTGTACCCTTGAGCGTAACACGCTGTACAAGTTGAGTCAAGTGAGATTTCGACACTATCTCGGTGCTCTCCAAAAATGACTATAACGAAACTTTGAAATTATTTATTTTGAGGATAATTGTATCGCTAGATATTTTCCAAGAGTAAATGAAAAGAGAAATAACAAAAGGATTTGACAAGGGAAAACATCGAGAGTGTTGAGAGAACAATCTTAAATATCATAACAAGATTGAGAGTTCAGGAACAAGGAGAAACAAAGAAAGAGGAACAAGGCACTGTGTAGACATCACTTAAACTGTTAGACTACTAAGTGTACATTCCGTAATTCATGACACTCGAGGCCTCGTAGGCTTCTCAGGAGGGACTTAGTTAAGTTAAAGGAAGTGGGCCCACACACACACACGGCGTTACTCACTTGACTGCTTCAGCAGTCAAGCAATCTGTCATACACAATACAAAGCATCCACATGAGATGTGACTAGTTCCATGGAGCACCGCCCGCTACCCGTAAGGCTAAATACCTACAAGTCTTCAGCTCGCAAGTCCCTTTGAACTTGGCTTCGTTCGTCCCACATAGTGACGATAGCCAACTTCAGACAGCAAGTCTTGAGAAGTGGGTGCACGGTCCTGAGTTCGTAACATTTCGTTGACTAGACACATCGAGCAGAGTGATATCAGAGCCAATGACTTCGACATATGTGCTTACAGTTTTTGTCCGCTCCCATCTTTCACTGTAGTTCACTTCGTTCAAAGTGACCGCCAAAAATCACCTTTGCACTACCTTCAAAAGTTCAAAAATGCAACTGACTCCAAGCAAAAGGGGGCAAAGTTGTTTGAGCCATTATGCTAACTGTCTTCAACTCATCATTACTTTCAGCCTTCCGCACATCGCAATACAAAGACCAATAAGCAAGGAAAAGAATATAACTGCGAACCATCAGCTCATTTGCCAGTCAAACCGCGGGTTAGAGATTCAGAAGCTTACACAGCCACTATTCCTCCAAAAAGTGACTTCCTCACATGAAGGTGCAGCCATTTTAGATTCCGAATCGATGGTGGTTAGCCAAAGCACTTGTCTATTTATTTCCAGATTCAAAATATTTAACTGAAAAATTACAATCTTCGTGATAGCGAGATTGTACAGTTGAAGCACCGGGCTTCAGGCGGCTGAAAAAAAGGAGTGTGACCAAAAAAAATCCGTTTTATGTGCCCCTTGAATACGTGAGTTTTGAAATACAGCTAGATCCTCGGGGGTATCTCCCTTGAGATTTCTTTGTGCACATGTGTGCATGCAAAATCTAGTTAGGCTAATATTCCTGATTTTACAGATCAAGTATCGTCTGAGGGGTCGCCCCGGTGCAGGGTACGAAAACCCTGCAACGTATCATGGATACATGGAACTGGACACTCACAAGACCTATCCAGTAGAGGATGTGGATAAGTACATGAACCTTATCTAGAAGAGAACTAAAACCAATTTCCAATATCATGCTTGGTCTGATCAGGATTTTTTGGATCTATTGGAAATTTGGACAATTTCAGGGAGCACCATGAATTTAATCCATTTTGGCTTCACTCAAATGATAGAAAGAAGTTTCTCAAATGGTTAGACAAAAAATTTAAGCGCAAGTTCAAGCTGAAAGTGCACTCATTCATCAATGCGTGGGTAAACATTGTTTTCTTTTTTTCCTGCTTCTTGATCATGAATCTCTTGAGATTTTTAAAGAGCAACCAAGGCTTGAGCTGTTGCAGGGCGATCTCTCCAGACTGTTCTGATTCCTGACTCATTCATCAAACTTGGACAGGCACGGGCAATACGAATATCGTACGATTTACATATATATGAATTCTCGAACCAAGAAATGGCGTTACAAGGACACATATCACTACTTCCTAAAATGGTGGAAAATAGAGCAGAAGCGAATTGAATGCCGGGGCCGCTTACGGAAAACACTTCTGCTATGGGTCAAGGAAAGTATAAGAAAGTGTGGCAGAGATATCAAGTGGTTTTTTCGAAGACTGGGTTGGTTTCTTCGATGATCACAAAGGTAGATACTGTGCCATGTTTTTTTCTACTTTTTGTATTCCTTCTGAGCTTTGGATCAGCATATGCACATCTAATTGTGAGCTTCATTGCAGTGTAATTTTCAACCGGTAAATTGTCTTTTATAGTAACTGCATATCATCTGGACTTGATTTGAAAACTCTTGTGTCTAAAAATTCTTTGTGGTTTGTGGTAATACAACATACATGTATCATATGTGGATTCAGGTCAGGCACTTGTCCAACAGTGTTTAGAAGGCGAAAATTTGAACCCTTCCCACTTGGAAAGTTTTCTGACTGAAAAAGATGGGTTGTAGTTACCTTTTAAAACATTTGTGGGCACTATTTTTGAGGTGTAGAAGACATAAGTGTGCTTACATGATGTATCATCATATTATGGGGAGCTGTGGAGTAAGATCCATGAGCACCCACCCATAACCTAGGCAGTCACAAGTGTCTCCATCCTAGTGATAAAGGACTGCACCTTAGTATGTGTCTTGGTTATCATTCTGAGGTTGCAGGCTTGAATTCTTCCAGACCCATACACTTGCAACAATAACCACTAGGACAGGGTTCTTCTATAAATTCTAGGAAAAATTTGTCCTAGAGTTTTCTATTCTGGACCAGAAAAAACAAGGATGAAACTTATGTGAGAAGTTTAAGAACAAGCATGTGCTAGTATTTTGTTGGAGGTCCTATTTTTGTTTCAATTTCTCCAGAACTATCACATCATTATGACACACAAGAACCTTGTTGTGGGAGGTTTGAAAGAGGCCAATCTGGAATGAATACCAAAACTGGAGAGCTGCATTACACCAGCTTAGTTCTCAAAGGTCATCAAGGGTTCATTTGATACTAGGCATGTATAAAAGCTTGTCCACTCCCAAAAAAATCTGCATTGGGTTCAAATGTTGATACCAAACTCCAAAAATTCCATATCATCATTTTGTTCTACCCCTTAGACTGGATTTTGTCTGCCTAGTCACAAACTTAATTTGACATTTTCAAGCTACCAAATATCTTGCCTCATGAATTCTCTCATTCTAACCATTTTACCCAAACTTCTGATTCCCACCAAAAAAATAAAAATAAAAATCTCTGCAGATGTATGTAGTCCCACATACCCATTTAAGGTCTGAAAACAATTCTGTCTCATAAGCTACCCACTTCCCTCTGTGTTATCTCAGGTGGTATAAGTATCCTGGATCTATCTGTTTGAAATTATGTATGGATGTGTCTGTTGGTCCAAATTCTATGAGGTAAAAGGATTTTGAAGAAGTTGGCATAATTTTTTTTTGGACATTGATAAACTGCACCAGGCTCTAAATAGGCCTGGTACCTGTTTTTCTTAGTCCCAGTCACTTCCATCACAATTACCTTGCATGCTTTCCAACAAGGTAGTCTTGCAGGCAGAATGCAAGGCTTCAACCAATGCAACCTGCCACAATATGCAGGTTATGTTGGCCAAAAGCTTGCATCTTCAGTGAGAATACCTTGCAGAAAAGCATACAAGGCAATTATGGTTGGCAGCAGGTTTTGGTGGAAGTTCTACAGCCATAATACAGCTGTACATCACCTGTAGGGCCTTCAGGAGGCTTCTGAACCCAGGTTTTCTGATTGAGAAGTTTTTTTTGGTCAGTGATAAATCATGCCAGAATATAGCCCTAGAATGATCCTGGTGAGGTTTCTGATCAAAAACCCAACTGGGAACAGCCTTCACCAAAACCTCAAACTTGCACCTGGTGCCAGGGAGCCCAGAGGCTGCCCTAGGGAACATCCAGCTCTGCACTGGGCCCAGCCCCCATGACATGGCAAAGGGATGCAGCCCACCCTAGGGAAGCCCTTAGGCTTTGCACCAGGTGAATTGGTTATCATCAATGAATGTCTTACAGTGTACCAATCCTACATCAGACATCAGGAGTAGCCTTGTTGATAGTTGGGTATCCAAACAAATTTGATTCAGATGGTGATACAGCAAACAAGCATGCATCAAATTCAAACAATTCTGGTCATCCTAATTGTCAAAATTATCTCCTCCACTAATCTAGCATCTAACTTATTGAGCCACATGAGCACATGACTCAGGTCAGTCACTGCCTTACACAGCCATTGACCTGGTGGAAAACATAACCCATAAACAGTTTGAGGATGTATTGCTCAGAGGTGCCTGAAAAAATGGGATTACAATTGAATCTATCATCCAAGCCACTTTTTTCATCAAACAATAGTTAGCCAGAAATGATTCTAGGAGAAGATACAAGAATCATATGAACAGCACAAGGAGTGAGTAAGAATGTGTATACCAAAAATTTTATGGCAGCCTTGGGGGTTGATATGGCAAGCTAGGCCTCAGGTGTCAGCCCTGAGGACTGCATGACAGTCCCATAGGCTGAAAGAAGTCATGTACATACAGAGTTACTAGGAAGAATAGGTGTAATACATAGGGTAACACAGGTATTACATGTGTAATAGGTGAAGTACACAGATAATGAGCAGTGTAACATACATATTACATAGGTGTTGAGTAGTGTAACATATGTAATGCATATGTAATGAATAGTGTAACAATTGAACCACACCTCAAGCTCAGTGTCAAGAGCTGTAGATACATATATAAAGCCATCTGATGGCATTACACAAGTATCATCTACCAGATGAAGAAGTGTAAATGTAAATTGAGTAACTTGTAATAAATAAGACACTGCCAACATATTTTCATCACATGGAAGCTTGCTATGTAACATAGCATGTCTTCATGCGATACTATGGACCATTTTTCAAGGTCCCTACCTTGGAAAATAGACCTATTGCATCACATCTTGGCCTGCTATGTGACATAGCATGCCTCTATGTGATGCAATTTTCTTGGTGGTGAGAGCTATTATTTATTACAAGATGAACCAGTAAGGGCTAGGTTAGCCCTTTGACATAGGAAATGCCTATAGTGAAGGAAGATTGAAGACTGAGGGTATAAAAGGAGGTCCCAGAGTCTTCCCTCCAGGAGGACATTTCTAACAATGAATCAATTAATTGAGAATTTATAACTCAACAGCTTGAGACACTATTAAAGTGATCCCTGAGCTTTCTTCTTCTCAGATAGTCATAGAATCATTCACCCTAATCTGGGTGTGGTGATCATTCTATTAATAAGAAATAAGCTTGGTCTCTTAGTCTCTTCTTTTGACTCTTTCTTAATTGTCAAGGTTCACACTACTCCTTATCTTCACTGCCCCTCATACTAGGAAGCTCCTCCCTCTTGTCTTTAGGGTTCTTGAGAGGGAGCTAGTTGAGGAAGAAGACTAAAGTGTCTTAGTGCCTGCTGAGTGAAGCCCTAAATTGGGATTCAGCCCCTCACTGTGTTTCAGACAGGCTGGTTTTCTTGCTCACCCAGTGGATTCACAGTGCCCATCTGCCTCCTAGGCTTTGAATCACTAGAGGATTTGGGGAAGAAACCCTTAATTGCACTGAGTCTCAGACTCAACCAACCAACCATCCTTGCACTTTCAAGTGAGAGTCCAGCCAACTGAAGCTAGGACCTCACATCAGGCCCCAGCTCAATGGAAGTTCACACTTGTGGGGCCAGGTGTGACTGTGGCTGTAACACAACTTCTTTCATTAGATAGCTACCTCCCAAATTGTATTTTTTTGACAGGGCAGAAAGCCAATTTTTCTTGTCACATACCTCCAAGCCACAACATTCAACCTGTGCCCTGCACAGGATCTAGATCTGGGTTAATCACTTGCATCCAAGCTGGAAACATCACACCATTGTACAACTTCAACCCTCTGTTTTCTCTCTTCATGAAAAAGTAAAGTTCTCAGACTCTGTTTTTCCTGGAACAACTTTGTCTGCATGAGCAGAGTATGACATGAGCCTTTGCTGTTGGTTTCAATGAGAAAAACAAAGGATTGGCCAAAAAAAGAGGAAATAAAAGGGGGGAAAATCACTCTGATGGCTTATATACTCAAGAGCCACAAATAGTATACAACTTTGTCTCTTTTTCCACAAACAGAAAAGTGAGAAAGAAGAAAAAACTAGGGACCTCACAGAAAACCACTTTATTAATATCCACTGCAAACTTACAAAATTAGAAAACCACAAAAAAAATACCTATTCCTCAATCAGCACATAAAAAAAACACTCACAAGCCACAGAAGCATACTAAGACCTCAAACAACTTTCCTTAATTAAGCTTCCAATCCCTGAATATGTGTAAAAAAAAAAAAATGGCTTCCTCTTTTCAGAACAACTTCATTCCTTGAGTTTTTCAGCTCCAATGGCAAGACCCCCATATTCTTATTTTTCATCTTGCTTTCTGTAACTTTTATTAATCCAACTAAGCTTCAAATTACCCCCTTCACACAGCTTTCCTGAAATTAGACAAATGAAACCAATTTGAATATCCCATCTACCCTGAATAAACCACACAGAAATTCAAAAAATGATGTCATTTCACCACCACAGCACCTCATCTCTTGCTGAACCAGTACTTACTCTCTGTTTCAACCCATACATCCACTCCTCCATCATTCATTCTATACTCAATACAAAAATACACCTTTCTTGAACTTTTATTATTATCATTATTGGAATACCTGTTTTAATTTATAGAAGCCTGCTATGACCAACCCATCTAATAGTTCAAACACAAAATTTTTCAGAGCACACTCATACAAACACAAAGGAAAAAAATGCATCCTGCCAAACCTTGAAAAACTGACTGGAAAAAAAATTATATGCCACTATTTTGAGTATTTTATACACTATTGTATAAGGGTTTCTTTATATTCTACTTATTGACCTGCTACCATTCATCAATGATGGTTTTATTTCTCTTTATATATATAAATATATGATTTTGTACCTTTCCCAATTTTGGTACTAGTAAGCTATCTTTACTAATTAAAAAGTTAGAGTTTCCTTTAGACTTGAAAAAAAAAAAATGATCAAAACCTATTTAAAGCTATTTCCTGATGAATATGATGATTAATAATGTTCTATTGCTTTATAATTATGACAAGCTATCTTCTTAGACTAATTTGGTGTACCACAAATTATAGATAGGAGTATATCAAAAAAAAATTAATAATAATAAAATACTTTCTGCAGTCATCTATCTGAATAAGTATGAGGTGTATAACTTCTTTTGGTTGTTCATATCAGAGGATCTAAAATTGTGCCACCTGGGCTCATAACCTATATAAGTCAAACACAAAAATTACAGGAAGAGAAGATGAATCAAGTAAGGAATTTAGTGGTATCTGTGTAGTCAAGAAAAGATGCAAAAAAAAAACCATCTGGCCACCACATGTTGACTCAGACAGGATTTACATACATGGACAGCATGAGAGGAATGCATCAAGATGAGTCAGGCTGATCAGGGAAATCATCCTACAAAGCAAGTGCTGTGCACCATTGCACCACCAAATGCAGTTCACAGTGCATGGAGTATCTCTGAAGTAGTTCAAGTTCCTGCCAACTCTTTATACAATCTGATCTTCAGGCTTTCCATTCCCCCCCACCCAGTAGGGAAAAAAATGCAGCTGTCTGCTCTTCAAGCTTTGATTAAATTCTTGATGAAAATTAAGTGGGAGTAGGGGGGAGCCCTTTTGGGAGGCCAGAGAGGAGTAAATGAGTGAAAATAGCTGAGTATTTGAGAACACCTATATTGGACAAATATATGTCTGGTACATATGCAATTTGGGTAAGTGTATGATGGTCAATCCTTGCCTACAGGAAGTGATCTGACCTATACAAGATAAACCATGAGACATTAGATAGGGATGATTAAGTAAAAAAATTAGGATGGGTTTGTCTACCTGGTAAGGATCAGAGAAACAAAAGTGAGGCAAGAGATTATAGGGTTAAGTGAGCAAGATGTGTGATCTAGGGATAAAACAGAAAACAAAGTAAACTGAACATTGTTGAGATCACTGTAACAGGTATGAGACTGAGACATGTATAAGCATCCCTAACTATGTGTATGAGCCTAATATTTTAACAGCTTGTTCTCTTAATCTTGTATGCAAAGCTCTCAATATGTTTCCTCATCTTTTTCTCTGCCTTTCATCTTTCCCTAACACTGTTACTTGGATTAGCTACAACAGAGGCTAATCACCTCATGACAGTTTTTGGCTAAAGATTTCAGAGAAGCATTTGCATCAATAAAAATAAGAGAAACAGAGAGGAGAGAAATGAGGTTCAGATGTAGTATTTCAATGATATTGTAAGTGAAAAAAAAAAGTAAGGAGGAAAGAGAAAGAAAGCTTCCCATCACATTGCAATGATATATATACATATTTATTTCTTTGGCCTGGCTTGGTTGAGGCTGTTGCATGGGCTCATTCCAGGTGAACTTGTTTAAGAAGGAATTGGTGGGTGGTTCATTTCATTGTACTAGTGTATGAGCCATCTTGGTACTGTTTGATTTCTGGCAGTTAATACTTCTGTTTACTGGGTAAACTTAACAAAGCTGATCTGCTTTGTGAGGTTTATTGGATACCAACAATGAGTCCCTGTGAGTGTCATATTGAAACATATGGACCAACCATAAAACCTTGGTGATGAATTATCCAGGTTCTCTGAGCTCAAATGTGAGATTGGCCATCAGAAAAAAAAAATTGAATAAGACAATATCTGAATAACAATTTGAACATGTTCATCTGACTTACTTTTTTTGCTTTTATGAAAAGGTGGGACCTTTGGATAAAGGCATATGATGTATCAGATGGATGTACCTGATTTTTAGTCAGTCACATATAGCCAATGTAACTTTGTGGCTTGTGCTCATGATCCACACTATTAATTCACTAAGAACTGTGAGTCCAGAAGATTAGATTTTCAGCACAGAATTGAATAATCCTCATCCAGTATCTTTGAAGAAGGTGAAATCCTTTGACACCTATCCTCAATCCTAAAAAACTTTAAAAACAGAAAAACAAAAACAGCTTCAGAAGCTTCATGAAGGCCCTACCAGAGATGCCTGTCAGCCCTTGAGTATAATGTAGTATACCAGAAACTGACAAATAAACAAACACCAAAAATAATACATACATCTAGACTCCAGTTTCAAGGAGTCATATAATCAAAAATCTATATTATGAATGATTACATACACAGTGTCCACAGAAAATGCGCCCGACGTGGGGAGCGAACACATTTCCGCAGAAACTCACTTTTTTTCCCTTTTCCCCAAATTTTCGCCCGCCAGACATGCTCACCAGTATCTGGTGAGCACCTCTCAGTGTGGTAACTG
>MU167259.1:362525-376300 GCA_015951145.1 Cronartium quercuum f. sp. fusiforme G11 | reverse complement strand
TATGGTGTCAGAGCATTAGATACCGATAGTAATTCCATCGCACCTAATCCTACTGACACTGCATCGCATATCTTGGGGTGATAGAACATCGGATAGGCCCATCCGATACAAATATCTTGGCAGTGCCTGTTTGGTCAACCAACTCCAAAGTTAGCCCCTATGGTTTACACAAAAAATTGAATGAGTCCACAATTCCCCTCAAGGAAAACCCTCTCAATCCCTTCAAACATCCACAATCACTCTCAACAATATCTCCCTGCAATCCCACCTTTCATCAAACCAACCACCCAATCTGGAACATGTCCAATTCAGGCAATTCAGATGGCCCAACTGAATCAGACCCATTGACCAACTCAGATCAGTCCAATGGTCCTTTTCTAGTGTCCAGGTGATGTGGTCCTTGCCAGCGGGCTTCTCATCACTGTTTCACTGCCAACATATTTTCATCGCATGGAAGCTTGCTATGTAACATAGCATGTCTTCATGTGATACTATGGACCATTTTCAAGGTCCCTACCTTGGAAAATAGACCTATTGCATCGCATCTTGGCCTGCTATGTGACATAGCATGCCTCTATGTGATGCAATTTTCTTGGTGGTGATAAAAGTGTAGATAGCGTAGGAGTATATTCAAACATGTCACGATACCAGTATATGTCAACACCCAAAACCTTCCAGCTAAAACTCTCAGACTTTTACTACCAAAAATGTTGACCTGGGAAATTTGTAACATAGGAATTTGGGTCAATTCCAATGATATGTCCCAGAGCAAATGTCAATTTAGGGCATTTTTCTGCCGGGTTCCCTTCAGGGCTGGATTATCAAATGGTTCAGACACAAAACTGGTCTCAACACCATTTTCAACTCATCACATTCAAAATCTTCGAGGTATTGGACACCTGCAGATGGAGACGATATAGGCCCTAAGTAAAACATAAGCAACTCACTCACAACACATGGTGTTGGAACATTGAAGTTTGATGAACAATTTATGAATCACCAACATACTAAAATTTCAACATCAGGCTAGTCAAAGAAAATTTAACTAATTCAACAAGTTTGATAGGAGGGGGCCCTGGAACATAGGACTACAATACATAATTGTTGTGCAATGTATCAAATCAATACTTGAGAAAGAAAAACCCGTCCCAACTTATGCGATTTGTTCGAGCACTTGGAGTGCCAAGTGCATACTAACATTATGAGGAGCTTTGATTGCCTCGCGACAGCTGGGGCAGGCCATTTTTACAATCTCCAGATTCTTCATCGTCATAAGACATCTTTCGTGAACCCTGTGATGACTGGCACACGTTAGTCTGATCAAAGTTTCTCCAGCGTGGTATGGACCCGAACACAATGAACAAAGATCCTGTTCATTAATCTCAGCTGAATCTTCTGTAAGTTTGTGAGATGATCCTACAAGAAAACTCGCGCAAGTGTAAGCACGTTGCCATTCGTTCGAACCTGGATTCTCAAACACGTCATCAGAGATAGGTTCTTGAGGGTGAAGTTCATTGTGAACTTTGACAATCAGCTCCGAAAGACGCTCGTTTGTCTCATACGCTTTGGCCCAAGTTTGACTGGCTACGAGTTGGAATTCAGGCGTAGTCGCAATTGGACTACTTAGGAGACTAGCCATGATGGTACCAGTCTCATAAAAGTATAACTTTAAAGAAGGGATGTGAATTTCCACAAGTTGAACATCCGGGATGTCCAAAACCCTATCCACACGATCACGGATGGTTTGGATGTATGCCGAAAGCTGTGCATAAGCTAGGTTTTGTTGCGCTGGTGATGACATCGTTAGTGACTTGAGATTTGAGGTTATATTGAGATGAGGGTTATTAGTTGGAGAAGAAGTTGTTTTAATCTTAGTTCGTTGTGATGTTTAAAATAAGAAGGGGCTGATGTTGGTTAAGAGACAGTGACCGCTGCGCCTTATTTATACTCGAGAGGTCGAGCCCACAAATGCCCACTGCTGAACAAAAGTGCACGGTAAAGGTCCAGCATCGTACATTTTCACAACATTTCAATCATCAAAAAAAAGCTCCCTGCTGAGCAGACTGAAAAATGTGCGCAAAGAAAACAGTTTGGAACAATTAATGCCCACTGGTGAGATAAACAGACCACCGGAAAGAACCACCGAAAATGAATCCATCAAGCCATTTAAAATTTCAAAGACATAACAGCCCAGGCTACTCAGGACACTATACAAGAATAAAAAACAGGCTAGGTTGTCCACCGTCTTGGTTGCTATTCGCACGCCATTGATGCTTCTCTTACTACATTTTCTAGCCTCGTGAAGTCGCTGGCGGTCAGTTAAAAAGTTTGTGGGCATCTTGAGGACGTGGTTGAGCCATCGACCGAGAGCGAGAGGTGAGGATATGAAAAAAAGAAAAAAAATGAAACTGGTGAAAGTGCATCATCTCATTAGAGTGTAAGCAGAATGCCTTTTGAGAAAATTTGTAACGGAAAACTACTCCAAACAAGCCCGGGACGCTCTAATGGGTTATATGGAGTAGAGAATTCAAGGTCTGTTGGGTATGTTAATTTTATTTTGTGAGAGTTTGACTACTCTTTTGAAGGGTTCCACTTTCACTTTTATGTACAAGGGGACCTATCACAGAGTAAGACATTACTATCAACAGCTACCTCAGTGCTACCTGTGTTGGCAGATAGGCCACAGATGAGTGAGATGGTGCAAAAACGAACCACTTGGTTCAAAGTGACAGCTGTGGGAATCATAACACTGGTTTGTCTAGTCATCAAAACGTCTTCGGATTCACTTCAGGGAAAATGCTGCGGATGTATCAAGTCGTGGTTGAATCAAAATCTCGGCAAATAGGGTCAAGACAGACGATCCCCAGACTAGTCACCCTCCTCAAAGCGCGGAATTTCCAGTGAAAAAGGGCTGGGCAATGGCTAGAAGTGGGAAGAGGCGGGAGTGAAGGCTTCTTTTCTTTCATTCCTATCTATTTTTCTGTGTGGTTTTTATTTTTTATTTTTTTTACTTGATACACTGTAGGTAGAACTTGGGGCAAGTAGTGAAGAAAGATAACATGAGGATTAGCTAGTTTTTTATATATTTTAATTTCTATTATTTAAGTCCTCTGCAACTCACTTACCAAGTACAATCACTTCAAATTTCACCGCTAAACTTTACCAACCTACCGAGGAACTCAAGGTCGTCTACTTTTTTGAAAATTTTCCTTCCTACACTTCTTGAACTGACCTATATTGGCAAAAAATATAGAAACTGGCAACAGAGACAGTCTTTGATTTTATGGGTGAACCAAACTTCCAAGCATATACTAATAATCAAAAAGGAAAGGCAGGAAAAGCACCCTCACTCACTTTCTTGAGGAGCTTGTTAATAGAAGTTGTCAATTCTCTCTCTTCTACTTTCTGTTTTTAATTTATGCTGTACTGAACTTTCTTCCTTTTTGAACGTGATCCAATCAATCAAGCTTGCATTAAGGCAAAGGATTCAGCTTGTAAGGCCATAAAGCTACCACCCGTCTGACCCGGAGCTGAAGCTTGAGTTTGTGAACCAGCATCAGAGAAAAGGATTAGTTAATGTTCCTGTTTATCCTTGTCACCTATCCAAATCCAAATCCGTAAGGATGAGAAAATGGATTTGGGGGCGCTGGTTTAAGGTTATAAAGGAGAAAAATATTGGATATCTCACTGTCAGGTTTGTAATAGGGAAGTAGAGAGAAAGCACACATTGAACACATAAATCAACTCGAAACAAAAATCCAAAGATGATACATAAACCACAAGTCATTCAAATCCTACACTATCAACTAACGGAGTTCACAAAGATGCGACCCCGTTGGTCAAAGCAAAGTGCAAATTTGGTCGAGGGAATCTACATCACTACGCGACCTGCTAGCTTCTACTTTAGGGAATAAGAGATACATCGTTTCTCTACTGATGAGAGGAGCAAGTGCTCCCTAGTCCTGCCTTCTTCAACAGTCATGAGATGTAAACATGACCCGGGTGGTTGCTCATTCCAACCACCTGCTTTATCTTTGGAAAGCTTGAAGTTGACGTGATGACTACCCAGATGTCAGAAACTATCAGAAGGCAAGGGAGAGGGACTAAAAGTAGGAAGTCGACTCTTCCAAGAGTGGGTGGTTGGGGGTAATTTCCGCATTTTGGTTCACCACTCTTCAATCCTTATAAATTCTGGACTAGTGATCCCACAAGAAAACTTTAATAATTAACGTTTTGGATGTCTTTGAAGAGTATGTTCTATTAAATGAACCCCATTTAGCTTTTGAACTAATATTATAAATCTTAAACACTAGATTTTCTGTGTATCAAGACTATTACATAAGGGTTTCCGTCTTATTCTACTTATAAACCTAATTATATGCAATGATGAATGTTGCTTGTTTTATAATTTTATGCAACTGCTGATGTTGTACTATTGGGCTATCTTCAACATTGAAGAAAATTGATTTTCTGGTAGACTTGAAATATTTGATTCAAGCCAAAATAGTGGTGATCCAAGTCCATTGGTGAAACTTGTGAATGATTGTGGCAAATTATAATTTTTTTGAATCATTGGGAATCAATGCTTCTTCCATGATGTTCCCTTCTACATTGAACACCCTTAATCTAGCTCTTGTAATGATTTTTCCACCTTTTGACTTTATAAACTCTTTGTACATGTGATTCCACCAATCATGACCCTTAATAATAAACTTGTGCATATTCTGTGCACAAAAATGAATCTAGTAAATCTCTTATATCTTGACCTCAATGCATTCAAGAAACCCAGCTAATAAAACCCAACCTTCACCAAAATGCATCCCTCCACATCTACCTTTCTGGTTAGTTTGGATTACTCACATTTGAGGATATTAGGCAATAGAAACTAGTTGCTCAGAAATTTCTCTATTTGATATCCTTTAAGTTCTTCCAATCCTGAAAATCACAGTGCATTATGTCCTTAGTTACTTTCACTACACCACCAATTCTGCACAAAGTGAAGGTTTTTTTTTTTGTAAAGCCTTACAATTAGTCTGGCACAGTTTTATCCGTAGTTTTTCAGCTGTGTTTTATTCAAAATACATAAGTAGTGTATTCCTTGAGCCAAAAGCCAATCAACCATAGAAATCTTATTTCAGCCATTGAAAAACATTGACTGTTCAGAGAAAAGTACAAGGTGGCTGTTGAAGCTCTTGGCCAACTGCAGTGTATGAATATCAATAGAAGTGTGGCACTCCATTTTTAAACAAGTTAATCTGAGGGAGGGAGCAAGTCAAGAGCATTTTTTGTCTGAAATTTTGGTACACATCCAGCAGCTCTTTATAGACCAGGTGGTGTTGAAAAAACCTGAGGATGCAAGGAAATATTTTCAGTTGGTAAAAGTGATTTGGATTTTTTGAAGGGAGTTGAGTAAAACTTGATATTTTTGATCAAACCTGTTTTATATAAATTACAATATTTAGTACTTTTTGATGTTTGAATTTGCATCCTGGTTCTGTTGATTTTTAAATGTTTTCTCAAGTATTGATTCAAGTGGACATGAGTGGATCAAAAGTTGTGAGATTGAAGTGACTCTTTGATTCTTGCAGGACCAGAGTTCCCTTCATACCTTGCTGTGAACTATGAATCTAGGATTTTTGAAATGGTTATTATATGTGATGTGAGAGTCTTGCTTCTGTCTGGCAAGACACCTCACTAAAGTTGACAATGATGATTAAGGGCACAAAGGCCAGGAAGAGAAAATGGGTTCCTTTACTATTCCAAATGCCCAGGACTACTCCCTGCAAGCCAGATGGGCACTGGACTTATCTAGAACTAAACTAGATATCTAGCAAGTTCACTGGTGGCCAATGCAAATCCTTTCCTTGCACTATCTAGTGGCCAATCCCAGCCTCAGGATTTATCCTCTACTTACTATTTCACTCTTGAGAACCTCTCAGCAAGAGCAAATAGCAAGTAGTGAAGAAAGGCTCTAGCTTTGCACCTTTACAGACCAATGAAAATAAGATAACTGATGAATAAGTATAAAGATGAGGGTTTTATATGAATAAGAATGTATCAACAGGCTACTCAATAGTTGCTGGTGACTAGAGGAGCTCTTAAAAATAGAAAGTCTAGAATATCTTTTTATAGTATTCAGACTGTTGAAGTTATTTTTTATGATGCAGATTCTCTTAACCCTGTAGAGGAGGTCAAATCCATCTTTTATATTCTAACTTTTTATCCTTTATGAGCTACAATCATTACAAGGCAAAAGTTTACTATGTCTTGTTGTTACTAGTACATAACCTCTTGTATGTTATTACATTTTGAGTTTATGGTTTACAGCAGGTTATGTTGAAGTAAATTGTCAAACTCTATAAGTTCTTATGTTTTTCTTTTCCTAACACAACCTCTTTTTTTGTTTCTTGTTCTATGTACAGTCAGTTTCCTTGTTTCTTGATTTTCTTTTCTCATACAGGAGCAGGCAAAGACATTAGCCCCGGACTGTCAATATTTGCACAATCATTGGTACATTAAAACCCTATTCATCACTCATCTCTCACACTTTAAAACCTATTGTACAGATCCCTGCTCCATATACCTGACCAGATCAAACAGACTTGAGATCCTCTCTCCTTTTCCTTGTCAATTACCATTTTTCTTGTGATTGATCAAGGTGAAGATCTCGAGTAGTGTTAATCATAACACTTGGATTGAACTAAAAGTTCTTTCCCTGTTTTTCTGTCAGGTTACTCTACATGTAATGATGCTGTAATATACAACTTTAATTCAGTTTTACAGTTGATTCTTAGTTACAGCTCTCAAAACTAAGCTATGAGGTGTAGTAAAAATATATTCATATCAACCTTTGCAGCTCCATGGTACTTCTCAAGTGCTCAGGGGCTGACATGTGACTTCTAGCTATAATCTGATCTCTTGATAATCTATGATCACCTTCATTACTCTACCTTTCATATCTATGTTGTAGGATCCTAGTTTCCAATAAACAATGTAAAATAAGAAACTAGCATCCAATTTCTGTTGTGTCCATCTTTCTTCCCAAAATCAATAACATTTGGTATCAGCCTCTGCATTCAAAGTGTCAATAAGAACTACTCACAACAGATATATAACAAACTTTTTGCTGATATTTAGGCTCCTCTGTAGTATAGACAGACTTGTACTTTCAAATGATTGTCAAATGTAAACTGATTGGCTTTGTAAATATACCCCAAGGACTGAAAGGAAAATATGTTTTCCAAAAATGTGTCTGGTATATATTGATTTTAAGTTAGATGAGTAATTCAATGTAAATTTTCTCTCAATAAAACCATCATTTTGAAATACAAGCTGACTTCTACCTGTCTTTGAATTCAAATACATTTTTTGATAATTTGTGAAGACTAATCCAAATTCAAGTCATATCAACTCCATCCCCCCCCCCAAAAAAAGGGTCTGCTGTAGATTGTATTGATGACAATTTGAGAATCTGTTGATCTAAGTTTTGTGATCACAGTTTGAAGAAAAGTTAGTACCTAGCTCGTTGATGAGAACACACATGATTGATTTTAATGCATAATTTTTTCTTCTTCATTCAGCTTGAATGGTACATGTATACGGTCAAAACTCTTTGAACCCATGCCCTGATGGTCTCATAACCCCTTTAAATCCAAGCAAACCCATAATCCAGCTCTAGGAACCCTCAGCCCTGAGGCATCACTGAATAGTATTGCTTTAAAGATTTTTGATTATATTTGAAGTTGGTAAAAAAAGGTGTTTTGAGTCAGTCTTCAATCAGGATACACTTCCTCATCTGTTATCTTGCTTAGAAGGGATTTTTCTATGATTGAGTTAACTCAGATTTTGTAACTGACTGATGATCAGAGTGAAGTGACCAAATATGTTGAACTTGGCTGAAAATGAATATTTGATGAGTTTGGAGATTGGCCTCTCTATGGGATTATAAAGGTTTGTATGCTCATCTTGCTTGATTTCCAATTTTATTTTCGTTTGTTCTTATCCCTTTTTTTTTTTTTGACAACTAATTTTAATTCACTCCAACTTTTCTCATCACACACTCTTCCGTCTCCTCTATCCACAACCCAACTCGAATTCACTTTGATCATTTCAAAATTAGACTCATCGACTCGCTCGATCGGTCATGACTACTGTCCCTCAAACTGGACCCTTTTCTGATTTTGGAGTAAGGTTTTCACTTCAAATTAATCCTCGAACAAACAAACTTATACTCATTCAATTTTAATCCTTTCAAACTATCCATTCACTTCAGACTTTAAAACTACAATTACCTTCACTCAAGTGTGAAGAATTAAAAACAATCTTAAGAGAAATTAATCGACAAATTCCAGGTGGTTATAATAGATTATCAGGTAGAAAAGGTTAGTCTATGTTTCCTTAAGATTGGCGCATTGAAGCCATATATAGTACAATCAAATGTATGGTTCTCGATACTTTGGATTTTACCTCTAGATTCTAATGATCTATCTCATAAGATCTCACACGATTTATAAAATCTCACTGATTTAAACATTTATAACCAAATATCATTGAATTTATTACCATTTGCTTACACCATTTCCACTCACTCTCACTCTCTGTCTTCTTGTCGCTTCTTATTACTATTCCCCCTTTGTTATTTTTTATTGTTTAGATGATTTGGTAGTAAGAATAGAAGATCAATTAATAGACGCGATTCAAACTCAAGCTGTCAATCGATACGAAATCATCAAAAGATTAATTTTACCCAAATCTTATCATTCAACATCCATAACCTCAACCACACCAAGACCGAATCCGATCACAACACAATCAAGATCAAATCCACCTAGTAGACCACATACTAGTTCATCTAATACACCTGGACCAAGTAATAATACGATGAATGGTAGCAACCCTTTAAGAGCTAATGCTCCTACAACAGATTTCGGTCCAGCTTCTTTATCTAGACTTGTTCAATATGACGCCCATAGACCTAAACCTCAAACACAAACACAACCTACTCCAATTATTAAAAGACCTGCACCTTTACATCCACCTGCTTATCATAATCAATTGAATGCTCATCGGACTTTCCTTCAACAACAACAACAGCAGCAGCAACCTCAACATAGTATGGGTTTACCGTTACCTTTCGAATCTTCTCCTTTTTATAAATTTGATTCTGCTGCTTCTGCTATCGTTACCTGTCCAAGTAAGTTTTTTTTTTTTTTTTCCAAAAAAATAAAAAATGATCAGGGCTCTTTTTTTTTTTCTTTTATGAGGTTAATTATTTCTTTTGTTGATATATAGAAGCCGGACCAAATGATCGTAAATCCGTTACGCTTGCAGTAACGTTATTACCTGAACAAAAAAATAAATTACAACAATCAAAGTGAGTCGTTCACATAACTTTCATCTCTACAAACCCCTGACACTAAAAGAGATCTAATAAGTAAGCAAAAAAAAAACATTCCCTACCTTCAAAAAAAAAAGGTACAATCCAACTGGACCACAGTATACATTAAGACTATTTAGTACATCAGAAAAACATTTTAATCATCCAGCTTTTGCAACAAGAGGTTCATCAGTTTTTCCACCAGCACCCATAGAATTTCCAGTCTCATGTGAATTAAGATTGAACTCAGTCGTAATAAATTCTAATATCAAAGGCATAAAGAAACAACCTGGTACTGCACCTCCACCTGATCTTATGTTAGTTGATAATGGAAATTGTGTAAATCTGGGTCATGGCGAGTCAAATCGACTTGAGATCATTTATTCTAATAGTGATAAGGTCTGTTTTTTACTTCCTTTTCTGAGAGAGATGTTGATTGGTTGTTTATTTTTTTTTTGATTTATTTAGAGATTTTATTTTATTGTTTATCTTGTTGAACATTTCTCGATTCCATTTCTATTAAAAAGGTTAAAATCTGGTAAACAAAGAACAAAAGAAGAAGTATTAGAAAAAAGTATGAATCATCCTTTCAATTTTTTTTCTGATGTTTTTACAATATATATTACGAGAGAGAGAGAGAAAGATTGATTGATTATTTTTTGTTCAATTTTTTGTTCAATTTTTTTTTTTTTTTTTTTTTTTAGTTAAAGCTGGAACAGGAGACGATGATGTATTCACATCATCATCAGTAATTCAATTACTAGATCCAGTACGTAAACAAAAAAATCAAAAAATGGTACCCCTTTCTTCAAAAAATATCTGACAGATTTTCCTTTTTTTTAGCTTGTATTAACTAGAATCCGAACCCCAATCCGTTCACTACAATGTACACACTTACAATGTTTCGATGCCGAAACGTTTTACACAATGATGGACCAAGCACCAACATGGTCATGTCCAGTATGCAACATGAAATTAAACCCAAATGAATTAGCAATAGATGGGTGCGTTTCTTTTCCTTTCCCCTCTTTCCCATTGCTGATAATTGTTTTTTTTGTTGGTGGGTATTAGATTTACTTTAGATATATTACAAATCACTCCCACATCTTTATCCTCTGTTATTGTTGAATCAGATGGTACTTGGCATGACGAAAATTATGAATTCGGTACTAGTATTAAACCTACCACTACTAATAATAACAAAAATGAGACCATTATAAAACAATCAAATAAAAGAAATATTATGGTATTAGATTTAGATGATGATCATAATAATCAAGAAAGTTCATTAATTAAAAATAAAAATAAACAATCCGATTTAATTATTGATCTTACTCTTGATGATGATTGAGTCCTTTATATTTTTTACCGGTGGGGTGTTGTGTGGGTATATGAAAATTTGAATCCAAAATTGGTGTTTTGTATTTTAGACAGCTTTTTCTAACCTTTTTTCTTTTTCAATGTGGTTGACTCTCTTAACTGGCTACATATGTATTATTATTTTTTATTTATTTTTTGGGAAGATTGTCTATTTTTTGGTTTATTTCTAGGGTACATAATTTTTTTAATTATATGTTGTTCGATAAAGAAGACAAGGTACAAAAAAAAAAAAAAAAAAAAAGTGGGACTTTCTTGTGTGGATGAAAGAGATAGGTTATGTGTTTTGACAGAGGGAGGGAGAGTGTGAATGAAGAGGAGAGAAAGAAATGATAATGATGAGGTTGTGTGGGGTGGGTGTGGGAATGAGAGTGGAGATTAAGTAAGTTCAGATTAAAATAAATAGAAAACATTGAACTAGGAAAAGATGTCACTTTGAGATCTCGCTGCTCCCAAGAAAACCTGGATGGACTCTAGGGTCTTCTCAGCCCTACTGTCTTCCTGGTTCACTTGAATGAACCAGGAAGATATTGCGTGACAGGTCTTGAAAACCCTGGAGTCCATCCAGGTTTTCTTGGGAGCAGCGAGATCTCAAAGTGACATCTTTTCCTAGTTCGACTGTACAACAGTAAACATGAGGAAAAAAATCACAGTGCGTCTTATGTCACAGAAATACGCAGTCCGCGTCACTCGACTTCAGCTCACACCCCACTACACCCATATAGTACACCTCACTAAACTCATACAGTACACCCTACTAAACCCATACACTACACCTCTCTCAAGTACTCATCCACCTCACTTTATCACAACTTCACTCACTGAGTCCACAGAAATTGCGCCCGACATGGGGAGCGTACTTCTGTCCAAGTTTCTCCAGCAAAAAATCCCTTCTTTGACCTAGCTTTGTCCTCAGAGTATGCATCGCTGAGGCATTAGGCCCAGTCAGGCCACTGAGAGGTGCTTCACCAGATCTGGTGAGGATGTCTGGTGGGGGGAAAATTTGGGGAAAAGGGAAAAAAAAAAAAAAAAAAGGTGAGTTTCTGCGGAAATGTGTACGTTCCCCACGTCGGGCGCATTTTCTGTGGACTCGGTGACTACCGCTTCAACTGACCTCACTTTGACTCAACCTCAGTTCATCACCATAATTGATTCATTGACTGGTTTTCAGTATGTTTTCTTTTTTTATTTGAACTCTCCTCTCTCCTACATTCACTTGTGAGTACTTTAGAGTACATGAGCGAGTGTGCAAAAAAAAAAAAAAAAAAAAAAAAACCCCGGGTGAATAAAAAAAAAAAAAAAAAAAAAAAAAAAAAAAAAAAAAAAAAACATTTGAGCAGTTTGAGCGTGAGTAAGTAATATATTGAATAAGTATGAAAAGGATCAATTGTAGTGGTCAGCTATGGTATCAAAATGTGAAACAAGTGAGAAGGGGGAGAGTGCAAACGAAAGCGTACCAAAAAAAAAAAAAAAACCATTGACCATTCCATCAATATGATGATGATGATGTGTATTTTAAATTGAGGTGAGTCAAAGCAGTAGTGAAGTTGTGAACAAGTGAGGTGGACGTACGCGTCGTGAGTAGTTGAGAGAGGTGTACTGTATGGGTGTAGTGAGGTGTAAGTTGAATTCGAGTGACAGGTGATCATGAGGAAGTAAACTTTGGGAGTTCCGGTCGGTCCCCCTAACGAGCGCGGACTCCGTACAAAGAAAAGGATTGTTATAAAATAAAAGTGTTTACATTTGAATTGGAAGAAGAAAAAAATAAAAAAAATTGTAACGCTTTAAAATAATGCCAAAGTCGAATGGAAAAAACACCGATTTTGAAATGATGGAATGCGATTATTGATTGAGTTTACCACTTTTATGAACTGATTGAGGTAATCAGTTTCACTAAACCCCTTTGAAAGACTGAACATATAAAAAAGAAAAAAAATGAAAGAAAACACACACACAGATGAAGAAATCTGGATATGATTGGAACACCTGGTATGTGTGCAGGTGATGTGAGTGCGTGGACCAGCTCCTGCCTACAAGAAAATAACTGACCTGGTAAGGATCAGAGGGGATAAAGGTGGAGCAAGGATTGGCAAGGCTATGTGAGCTGGGCTTGTGATCTAAGGAGCAAAAAGAAAACAAGGATATACTGGAATAAGAAAAAAAAAAAAAAGGGAGAAAGAAAGTTTAATAAAAGATATTTAGGATTTGTCACGAGTGAAAATTAGGAAAGACTCACTTTCTCTTTCCAAAGATGGGGAAAGAGAAAGTGGGCTGGACCTCTTTTGGGGAATAAATAACTTTCCTCCACCTGAGTGGGAGGCTAGTCTTCCTTCTTACTGTACCGCATTGTAGGGTAGGTTCCTTGTACACAATGTGTCGATTGGATACCAACAACACATTTATATATATATATAAGAGAAATCTTGCAAGAAAAAAAGAAAGAAAAGAGAGAAAAATACATATGTGCTCTCTTTCTCAAACTCTCCCATCTTCATGATATGGGCACACCCTTAGCCTGCTGTAGGTCTTAGAGGCACAGTTCCTTAGAGCTTGGGACAAGTCGTGACTACCAAACCAATCATTTTGACCACGAATGGTGTCATGCTCAAACTGGTTTTTTTTTGGAAGAGCGAGAAAATACGACAAGTTCACTTTGTGGGTGTGAAGCCTGACTCACCATGGGCATGATTTTTTTTTTTTTTTTTTATTACCAAATCTAAAGATTCACATCTGCACAAATACATTTGGAACGCTTGGATGAAGCAAGCACAAGTCGTCTTGTCTCGATTGACAAAAAAAAAAAAAAAAAAATTGTAACGTAATTATCTGGATCAAAATTTTTATTTGAACTCTGATGATCAATAATTACCTTGCAAAAAGAAAGAAAAAAGGATCAGAAATATAAATAGAAATTCTCATATGTGGATTCAACAGCTATCCTCATCAAAAGAAGGAACGTATCCAACACGTAAAAATAGATATATTAATTTTAAGTACAGTACAAAGGTAGAAAAAAGAAAAA
>MU167259.1:338904-362410 GCA_015951145.1 Cronartium quercuum f. sp. fusiforme G11 | reverse complement strand
AAAAAAAAAAAAAAAAAAAATGATCTGGCATACAATTTGCGCGTCGTTTATCTTGCAAACAACAAGAGCTTTACAATGCTTTACATAACGAAGAAACGAGTCCTGCAATTTTTTAATTTTTTTTTTTTTTCTTCTGATGCAGATGTAACTACTGCATAGAACGAAAATCCAGATATGAAATCGTGTTTTGGTACGCTGATATCATCTTAATCTCAAATTTATATGTTTGTGGTGGTGGAAATTTCAAGTTAGTCGCTTTCCGAAAGAGATTTTTGACGACCCGGGATAAACACTTGGCCGGTTGTCATATCCATCGCAGGTCCTCCAATGTAACCATATGTGGAGGGAGAACTTTGAACTGGTGGACTGGTGGAATATTTCCTTGACGCAAACTCGGAGTGTTGGGTCGTGGGAGAGTCGAAAGGATGATGAGGAACTAGGGTAGAGGCTAATTCATCTGTGGAGGTAGGAATTCCTAGTTCGTTTATAGAGTAAACCCCAATTGGTTCGTCAAAGTTTGGAATAATCTCCGTCCTTGAGAGTGACACAGCAAGAATGCCATTCTCTAAATTCGAAGGCCTACGCGTGGTGGGAAGAGCAGGATAACTACCTGAATCGGTTTCGTTCTTTCTTAGATAATTCGACCACTTTGACGTTTTCGGGTTTTTATAAGGGAGAGGCGATCCAAGCGTTATATAACTTTGCACGATTTGACCAGGTAAACGATACGGCGGGATAAAAATGGCGAAAACGCTGGCGGGTATAGCAAAAGTTTCGATCTTTGCTGCTAACGCATTGAGCAAAGTGAAGGTTGGAAAGGTTGAAGCCTTTCCCCGTACTTCTGGAACGGGCCGAATGTGAGTCGAGGCCGTGCTTGGTCTTTTCTTCCTTCATGGATCAAATCCAGTGACAGAAAGAAAAAGAAAAAAGCAAGCAGTTAGTCAGGTCCCACATCATCACGGTGAAGTAGTCGCACTTTTGTTTTGAAAATGACTACTGACAACGGAGGTGCGGTGGATCTAGCTAGCTGTACCTTCAATGGACCCTCTGAACCGAGCCATGTCTGTCGGTTCAGGTAGCGCACAAGAGTGATTGCGTGATGGTTGTAAAGAACGCTGTATGCACGAATCAATGAACATTCAAGTAGCCGTAGAATACAAAGGTGCTCACTTCACCAGCCCAACTCCAGTGTTCATTCCTGCAGCCAGGGGGTCGGGTACGACGTAGACCTACGTGATCGAGAGATCCGATGAATGGACATTCCAAAGATAAAGGTCAATAACTCAAGTGAGTTTGTGCCTGTAGACTTCAATGCCGGACCCACGCTTAAGATAGGTATGTCAACAAACATCTGGGCCAGATCACTAGACTTCCAGTACTTTGGGAAATTTGCCAAGAAGAGGTTTGTGGGTGTAGGCGGAGGGAAATCACGTAGGGCTGACGAGGAACTCTTCATTAGGAAAAAGAGATTGGATGGAGCAAGAATCGAAACAAAACATCAAAATGATCAGTATGAACCGTGAGAGAGTAAGGTGAGCCGGATGAGCATGTTGGACGTTATACAGAATTGAGATGGACCACAAAGAGTTATATTTATAAGTAGATTAACAGAGCCAGGCCCCGTCATGAGCATTACTCAGTCTTCGAAGACATCTTAGTTTCTTGCTAACAAACACACCATTCTTCACCGAGATACTAAGCGGGTTGTGGTAGGTAGGCTCATTCCGATCTAGCGATCGGGCTTATTAAACCCAGCTTGGAAGCCCATAGGCGCGGGATTAGAAGTCAACTCGAGCATTATATTTCGTATAAAAAACTTGAAGATGCGCCGAAGCGTTAATCTAGCATGAGAGAAGTGTGATTGGGGTATATCTTGCTTCTAAGGCCTTCTGCAGGTTCTGGGTCGGCCGAGATAGCACGAAGATGACAGTATGTGTGTGAGAATATAAAGACCTACATGCTCTTCCGTAGCGGACTGGTTGAAATCGGGTAAGGATCCGAAGTGGAATTCAAAGCTGCTCGAGTCAATTGAAGTGCTGATTGAGTTGATTTGTTCCATGAGATGTATGACTTGAGGATGATGGAACAAAAGACGACTGTTGGCGGCAGGTGACCGGAATTCCTGAAGCTAAGGTGTGCCACCAGAGTCAATTGAATCAACAAGCCAACCAGTTTATATAACTTTTGATGATAGGAAGGTGGTAGACGAAATACTTTGATTGATGCCGATCACCCAAAAAATCAACCGACCAAGCACACTTGAGCGCTTCGATAAAGGCATCAAATCCCAAAATAATCGTCACCATATAATCCAACTCATCGGACCTGGGCCACCCTACCCACGAGCGTTGCATTATCACCCCTAAGGTGGACACTAATTCTAAAGCCCTGAGTGGAATAAAAGCTTGTTAGTTGGTGGCTAGCAAATAACTCGCCGCGGCCATGTAAAATTTGACGATCATGAAAGAATCGGAAGATGAAACCAAACCAAATTCTCGTTCACAAGTCTTTTTTCTTCGCCTCTTGGCTTTAAATTTTAAAAGACTATTATTATGTACGCATCTTATTCTTAGTTTGCCTTTTTTTTTTTTTTTTTCGTTCTACCATTAAAAAATTCAAACTTGACCCTTCGTGCCCAAAAAAGTGTCAATATTCTACCAATGGGGGCCGAAGGGTAACAACTCTTTTTTCTTTGTGATTTACCTACGTCACAGTCTCCGCTTTGTCGGCAGTCTGCCCTCTCAGATAATCAACCTTGGCGTAAATAATGTGACCACTGTTTTTTTTTTTATTTTTATTTTTTTAAAAAAAAAAACTCATAATTACACCATCACTTGTTTTCAATTACACTTTTAGCTAGCTCAGGGGCCTTGGGCTCAAAGGTGGCCATTCTAAAGTGATGTTGCGTAATTTGTCAAGAACTGTCCGTCTCAAAAGCAGCTTTCCTCTGGCTTACTCCCTCGTTAGACTACGCCCAAGCCCCGAGCGACATCACCCACATAGGATCTCGCACCTTACGGTATCTTATGGAGACGCGCTCCCTCGAAGTGTGATTGTGTCATGTGACCATATAAAGATACCATATATTTGACTATATAAAAACCCAAGCACGAGTCTACCAATTCTGTCTCAATCTGAGCTAGCTAAAGAAAATCTAGTTGCTAGATAGTGTGGTTCAAAGAGCTTTCTGGAATCGGACTGATTAGATAACTCATAGCTTGCATATGACCGATTTGATGTGTGTGTGTGTGTGTGCGTCGACCAACAAAAGGTTATCTCACTTTCCAAAGGCGGTAGCAACCAATTTGGTTGAGGACCCTCGAGGCTAATTCTAATTCTTTGGATGATTTGGTGGATCATTGAGGACGAAATTATTCGTAAAACAGCGGTCTTTGATCATGCACAAAGAGGAAATATCCTGACACGAAGAATGGCCCATGTCACCGTTGTTTGTGATCTTCAAAACGCAAGACAAAAGTACTGTACCGGGGTCCTCCCATGGGTCAAGAAATCCACTTGCAAGCGACTCTCTACTTATGTACATATGCTTAAAAACTTCTCTCTCGCGCTCAGCGAGGGGAATCGTGTTTGTACGGCCCTCTAATCTCCCTTTTGGATCTGCCTCAACCGATTTTCGAGATGGAAAAAGAGTTGTCCCGGACAGTCGATACAAGATGTAAAAGTTCGCTTCCGTGGGTTCGGCGTGATCTGATGAGGTGACCAAACCGCCTAGTGCTCTGGGCGACAGGAACGATAATCGGATGCCCAGTAATTTCTTCCTTACTTGGATCATCAAACACACCAACGGCCCGAGTCTGGTATTAGCTTTTGGTCAGATCAAAACTGGCTTTCGATCGAATGAAGACAATCAAATGTACACAGCCAATCAGTGGATCAGCTATGATGATTACCCGAATCACAGACAGCCCAAGTCACGAGTACTGTCAGACAAAGCAATCGAATTTTGGGTCAAAGATATTGGTGATGCATCGAAAGACTAAAAAACCTTTAGCGAGTGGAATGACAATCAAAGAGCGAGTTTCTTTGGGTGAGATGTAGAAAACATTGATTGGACTAGATCAGGAGTCATCTGAATTTTCTACTGAAATGGTAGAAATTGAGTGCAAAAGTAGGTAAAAGACTTTGGATGCTCCAACCATCAGATCTTACAAGGACGGTCATTTTCTTATAGTGTTCATTTTTTTATCATTCTGCATCGATATGAAGCAAGTCCCCCCATGCATATCAAAACCCTCGAATGAGTCCTCCAAGTCTAGGCTCACAGAATATTGGAAAACCAGGAATGCACAAGTCATAATTTATGCTTATCGCCTAAAGAGTCAAGTTGTATCCTTGATCTCCAGACGGACGCTTTGAGAAAGTGATACAGACCCATCGAAGGGAACCAATTCTGCACTTTTTATACCGGAGACTACTAGAACCCGCCCAGAGTCCGATCCGGCCCGGTGTGCGGTACAGCTCCGTCCGGTCACCGTCTGTATTAGTATGGGATCCGGGCGGTCACATTCACGTTTCAAATTAAAAAAGCGGGTAGTCACACTGGGTCACACTTTGAAATGAAGTCTGTTTGAAACCGTTCAAATCACTAATATCTACAAAAGAGGGCGTTCATGATGCTATTTCATTCTGCTCATCTTGTTAAAAAAAAAAAAAAAAGACAACTTGGGTGAAGCATTGAGCAAGAGTTGTAAAAAAAAAAAAATAAGATTCCAGCCGGTTCAGTCTGCCTGTCAAAACTTGAAAGCATAGGATTGTTGAATTCAAAATTGGTTGGGCCATTGAGCGTAAGATAGCCAGATCTAGCTTGAGCAAAGAGAAATGGCTGTTTCTGGATAAGAACTTCAGGCGAAGGTGCTGAGTTTTTGACTGTGTTTGAAGGCCAATTAGTCGGTCATTCAAACTGGGAAGGAAACCAATAGGTCTGAGAGGTATGTATGGATGGTAGAGTCTGAAAGGCAGACCGGAACCAATTTTATTTCTTTATTTGTTTTTTTTTTCAAGTGCTATTGTATTAACATTCCGCACTGTAACAGCTAGTTAACATCTTTTATAGAACAACTCTAAAACTTCCTTGAATCCCTTCTGTCGTGTTTGGACCTTCATTGGTCTTCACAACAGTTCACTTGTTTGTAGCTCTAAAAATATACACAAATAGAAATGAAATTGAAAGAGAGGAAATTTGAAGCATTATTTGAGAGAAAAAGGATCCAAAAATCTCCCGCCCAATAGTTCGGATAATTACGTTAAGGATGATTTGAGATGGGTAAATTTCTTCGTAGCTTCAACATAATTTTGGCCACATGTAAGAAAATCTTTGGGTTTTCCAGAATTTCTATTGCTGAATTCATATCTACTCGTATCTTTCCCTGTTTCAACTCCCTCTTGAATGCTCGTCGTTGTTCTGTATATCTTTTGCAGTACGCCAGGAAGTGTGTAGGAGTTTCCGTTGCCTTACATGTATCGCATTTCGAATCCGGTTCCGCTTTAATTTTGTAAAGATATTTACCGTAAGGGGAAATGGTCGGATCCTAGTTGGAATACCACAGATGCTTGCCCTTTTTCTGAAATCATTGAATGCATCAGCTATCTTTTTATTCCGCATTTTGAAGGGTACAATAGACACAACTCCCTTTTTCTTGAAAGCAGTCTTGGCCTGTCGGGGAAATCCTCCTAATCCCATGGGCAGCGTTACTCGGTCATCATCCCAAGTCACCGCTTGTTTCGCTCCCTTGTCCGCTTTCTCATTCAGTTCTATCCCCTCGTGTCCCAGTATCCAGTACAAGGTTAAGGGGTAGCGTCTCGAACTATATCTTTCTTGCTAGGGATTGGAGTGGCTTTGGTTGAAGCGGCTGGGCTAATAGGTTCAGAGCAGCTTGGTTGTCACTCAATATTGCGAGAGACTGGTATGCGTCTGGCGTCTCTTTTATCACATCCTTGGATGAAGCTATGGCTATCCGTAGCCCCATGTCTTCCATCTCATACTTTGATATGCCTCTTTTCGGGCCGTAGGAAACTTTAGTTATTGCTACTGTCGTCGCCATTGCTGCACCTCCTCCTTTCTCAGGTATGAACGATCGGTCTGTAAAGGTAATGTAAGACTTTCTTTCTTTCTCCCTATTGATTTGGTTTTGTATTTCTTTCTCAACTTTCTCTCTCTCCTCTCCTAGATTGCCTATCCGGTAATGGTAAATTTTCTCAAAGCCATTCTCTCGAGGTGGTAACAAGTTGTCTTTCCTAAGTACTAGATGTATTGGGCTCGGATGAGACTTCGGTGTCGCTGATAGCTCCTTTTCCAGAGTCTTCCTGGTTGGATGACTCCTAGGGGCTTTTAGTCATTTGTAGATAAACTTATGGATGGCTAACACGGCTGATTCCTTGAAAGTGTGTAAGTTTCCGTCATGTAGTGTAAGCTCTTTAGGTGAATCTTTGAAAGCACCTAGTGTTACTCTAGCTGCTTCATATTGTATAGTGTCTAGGATTCTATTCGCTCGCGTGTCCGTTCTGGTGTTCAGCCATGCAATGCGACCAAACAGTATTCTTGGCTTGAGGACCACCTCAACTAGTTTTTTTTTTTTTGTCTCTTTAGGATTCAGGCCCCAGTAGCATTTATTAATCCTCTTCAGTTGGGTTAGTGTGACATCATCTTTCCGTTTCATATGGTGGAGATGAGTTTTGAAGGTAAGCTTTGAATCTAGCCACAGTCCAAGCCAGTTGATTTCCTGGCTCGGTGACAATATCTGGTTGCTGAAGGTCAGTTTGGGGTTGCTATGTTGTCAAGGAGTGGAGTGCATTAACTGTGCTTTCTTTGTATCAAAGATTGCACCTGACTTCTTCCCCCAATCCAAGGACTGATCACCACGTTCCTCCAGATCTAATGTATTCATATCTATGTCTCTATTTGCTACCAGGTGTGAGACATCATCTATGAAGCCTAATGAGATTTTATCCAAGTTAAGCTCTATATCATTGTGTACGAGTAATGCTGAGTTACAGATAATGTATACTATAACCGAAAGGGGGGAACCTTGGGGTAGATCATCCTGACTATCAAATTCCTCAGATAAGTCATCTTGTAATCTTAGCTTTGTCTTTCTATTATCCAGGAAAACCTCAATCTGTTGGGTCAGGTATTCCAGGCAACCTTTTTGCTGTAGTGTGTAGATCAGAAATTGTGTTATGACTGATGTGTAGGCAGACTTGACATATAAGGACAGGCCGGAGACAATTTTATCCTCACTCCAATTTTGTACGATTCATGAGGTTAATATTACAAAGGCATCATCAGTGCCACATTGACGCTGACTTCCCATGTGGCCTGGGGCTATTTATTGATGAGTTTCTTCCCAGTGAGATATGCGTCTAGCTAATAGTGTTTCGAAAGTCTTCCCTAACAAGCTCAGCAAGGTTATTGGTCGGTATGCCCCTGGCTCTGGGTAGTCATCTTTACTGTTTTTCCTAAGAATCGCTGTGATTTCCATTCTCCATGCTTGTGGGAAGTATCCCATTGCGAGGCAAGCCTTGGAAAGTTTCAACAAGCACAGCATCATTTGTTTCGCTGCTGTCTTTAATAGTTCATTTGTAATGGCGTCCCCTCCTTTGGCTCTTCCTGTCGGCAGTTCATTTATAATCCTTGCTATCTCATAGTTGGACAAGGTCGGGTGTTGGAGGGTACACCCTCCCCTTGTTTGTACCTGTGGTATGTCAGACATGTCACAGTCATTGTTTACTACAGAGGTACCTCAAAAAAGTAACTCAGCTTGTTCAGCCTTACCCATCACCAGTGAGTTATCTTGCCTATAGAGGGGAGCTATTGCTCCCGACTCCTGTTGCCACATATAGGCACATGCTTTAATGGTCAGATTACCCTGGGATCAGGCTGTAAATGTGCGCCAATGGATTCTTTTCAATTCATTCATCATTTTCCTAACAAACCTATTCCATTCCCAATAGCAGGTTGATGCCTCCAGTAGGCAGCTTGGGATCATCCATCAGCTCACACAGTTTCTTTCTATTGAAGGTTGTAGTTTGTCTTTGTCCCACCAGGCTTCATGGCGATGGGGGTTCAATTTGACTTCATTTCCTTGTTTGTAAAACAAGGTCAGGATTGCTGAAGTAACAAATTCTACCCCTGCATCAATGTCCGCTTTACTGCTGAGAGTGTCGGGGAATGAACTCAGCTGCGTTCCGAGATCCACCCTACACCTCTCTTCATCCAGGGTTCTGAATTTAGCTGTGTTGTGTGTTGGTGGCAGTTATTGATATGCCAGGTCTATTGATGACAAAATGCACTGGTGATCCAAGCCAAAATTGTTACTCGATGTAATGCTCTGGATAGCTAGTTTTTTTATGGCGTAATTGGCCCAAGTGAGGTCCACTGTCATTGGTTTTCCTCTACCCTTTGGATAGAATGTCGGAACCTGTTGCTGGGATATTATTTTCTATCCAGTGCTTGCACAAGTACATACCAGTTCTTTGGCCAGGGGGTACATATGATGGTATTCCAACGGGTTCCAATGCTGGTGATGTAAGTTCGTGTCCATCTTTAGGATTGTGGCTACCTTCCTGTCATTTAGGTCGGCCAGCCACTCCTTCAGGGTTGGTAGTCCAGTGTTGTGCCTTGGAGCGTTATAAACGGGGGGCTGTATTTTTCCGCTATTATTCTAGCGGAAAAGTGCGCTTGCGTAAACTCTCACTTTCCCATGGTTCATATTGAATTTTCCGCTACAATCCCATGAAATTCTAGCGTAAGCCATTTTGGTGTAAAAAAAACAACTAGTGTAAAAATCTCACACCAGGCCTCCAAATTGAATTTTACGCGAGTAATTTTTACGCTAAAATAATAGCGTAAAACTGATTTGCGTACAATTTATCACACACCAACACCAACTCGAATTTTCCCCTATTCACCTTTACGCAACTTCGACTATATCAGAGTTACAAGAAAGGAACTGTAATAGGAAAGCTCAACCGATGCTGGGAATCATCTTCTCTGGAGATTCAGGGCGGATATCCTGAATGGCTTTATGCATAGTTTGGAGGCCAGTTGATCAAACCAATTTGAGATTCCCAGCACCTGCAATCTCTGCAGCGAACCGACTTGCAAAATGCCGGTTGAGTTTGGCATAGATGGATTTTGAATGTGGACTACATCTGTGGAACCATAGGGGTGACCATAGTGCATTGAGGGTTTCCAGAGAAGATGATTCCCAGCATCCGTTGAGCTTTCCTATTACAGTTCCTTTCTTGTAACTCTGATATAGTCGAAGTTGCGTAAAGGTGAATAGGGGAAAATTCGAGTTGGTGTTGGTGTGTGTGATAAATTGTACGCAAATCAGTTTTACGCTATTATTTTAGCGTAAAAATTACTCGCGTCAAATTCAATTTGGAGGCCTGGTGTGAGATTTTTACACTAGTTTTTTTTTTTACACCAAAATGGCTTACGCTAGAATTTCATGGGATTGTAGCGGAAAATTCAATATGAACCATGGGAAAGTGAAATTTTACGCAAGCGCACTTTTCCGCTAGAATAATAGCGGAAAAATCTTCTACCCCGTTATAAACTGAGAGTGATCTGAGCCAGTCCGGTTTTCCCTTTGGAAAGGTCCGCTCAACAGCCATCAGCGGGGGGGACTTAGTTGGGAATAGGGTGATTTACCAGGATGGGATACTTCTGGAGATGTAGATGCAGGTTCGGGTTTTCTCCTGATACGGCATGGCCTGGTAGTTGTAAGGAGTGAGCTTGTGCCAGGCCAGGTGCGATGGTATCTTGAGGGTGTGCGAATTCACCTAGGGTTCTTGTAAAATTAAAACTGTGTAAGTGGTCTCTGTCAGTAAATTTTCCATTACCACTTGTTTATTGAAACAGTTCAACTGGGCCATTACTATATCAGAGTTCCTGTCAAACAAAAAATTGGGTTCAGTTGGTATTCCTCTTGGTGCTGCGTTGGAAGGTTTTTGTGGGCCGCTCAAAGGAAAGGAGGTAGAGGGGGGGAGGCGTTCTGGTGTCTCTATTAGTTGGTTGTCTTAACATGTCAAAGTCAAATTTTTCTTGGGTAAACTTTTGGATCTGATGGGGCAATTCACACTGGAAGCTAAGTGCGCGTATTTCTTGTCTTGTTTGTCAAAGGTGATTCCCGGGTAAAGCAGGGAGTCTTGTTCTATGCAAGGTATGCACTGCAGAGGGCTATCTTTGGGCTCGAGGCATTCTTGCGAGTCAGAATCGCTGCCACAAAAATTGCAGCGTAACTTGTCTTTGCAAAACCTAGCTATATTTCCTGGTTCCTGACACTGATGACACTGGATCTGCATTTTCTTGCATGCCCTCACTCGTAAGCAATTCCACTCATAGTAAACACCCATTTGACCATCTTTTGTGCTGATTCCTTGTCCAATAGATTAACAATAATTGAGCTGTTCTGTTGGCCAGGAACCATTGGTTTGCTGAGCCAGCGGATCGAGTGGAGAGCTTCCGGGGGAATGGGGTTTTGTTTGGCAAGTACTTGTCCAATGTGTTCAGTGTCAGGGTAGTGATCCGTAGGTACCGAATCCACGACTATTGGGAAGACAGGAGGTAAGGTAACTAATCTGGGGTCCGCAAAAGTTGACCATTGGCATCTGTTTTTGAGGAGCCACTTTGCCTTGTTTTGAGTGGCAGTGTACAATTTGATGCTTTCTGATGGTAAGATTGCCACTCCTTTAATATCTACCTTTTTCCCCACTGACGATACATTAATTCATCCCAATGCCCAGTTTATGCAGTCAACAATATCCTTGGATGATACACCCTCAAACAGTTTATGGTCATCATTACTCCTGGTGATTACTTGGCTGGGTTTAAACACATTAATTATACAGTTGGGTAGGGGGGTGCGAGGTGCCAATTGGGATGCGTTCGGTGGCAGGTCCTTTTCTGTTACTGCAGCCCAGGACTTGGGGTTTGGCAGGAGCAGGGCATTGCTGCAGGTGGAGCCGGCGCCGGAGGGTGGGTGGTGGTCAGGGACAGGATGCGTGCCTCTAGTGTGTCAAGCTTTTTGAGTTGGGTTTCCAGTGTGTTCATCTGATTCAAGGTATCTTTCATGGAGTATGTCAGGGGGATGCTTCTGTGTGGCAGCCCACCTGGCTATTTCAAGCAGAATCTGAAGCTTGATTGGGCTTCAGGCTTAAAGTGAACAACAGGCAAGTCTGTACTGGTACCACCAAGTACAGACTACAGCTAGTTGACCTGTAATGAGAGGATTTATTGGGACTCCAGTTGGTTTATAAGGGTGTCCTTCCTTGTTAGAGTGCCTTGTCTTATAACTGGGCAAATCAGTTATCTGCAAGAGCCAACTCTAAAAAATACAGGCTCAGCTGAAGGTAACAGCTCTTGCTCCTTCCTGTATTTGTGTTCTTTGCCTCTAGCCCTTGGTGAGTCTTCACAGTCAAGGGATCCTGGAGGTGAAGGTCAGCCTAACCTTATCAAGTAGTGTTTTGACCTTTCTTTTACTTACACCTGTTGAACCTTGCACTATTGAGCAGATACTTGTTTTTATAAGTTATCCTCAATGTTTGTGCTAGTGGTTCTATTTTGGTGTGTGTGGTAAAAGGTGAGGAGAGGAGCCCACTGCTGAGCAGGAAAGGAGGGTTTATATACCTTTCAGGCTCCCTCATCCTCACTCTTAGGATATGGGCTGGCTTGTGCTTCCAGCTCATGCTATTACATGGCCATGTGGGCCAGTCTGTGGTTTTGTTATTCTGGTGGCAGGGCCTGCTAATTGGCCCCTGTCATAAGAGCACTATGCTTATGACTCTTGAAACTGAGCCTGAGGAGTGGCTTAATTGTTACACTGCTCATTACATATGTAATACCTATGTTACACTATGTTCCTACATGTGTACATTACTGAAAATGTTTGAGTTCCTGAGAACACCTATGTTGGACACAAATATATGTGCTGATATATTCGCAACTTGAGTGAGTAAGTGAATGGCAATCCTTGCCTACAGGAAATTATCTGACCTGGTAAGGATCAGATGGGACAAGAGTGAGGCAAAAGATTGTGGAGCTGGGCAAGCAAGATGCATAATCTAAGAATAAAACAGAAAACAGGATAGATTTCTCTTTCCAAAGATATACCTGATATATATGCAACTTGAGTGAGTAAGTGAATGGCAATCCTTGCCTACAGGAAATTATCTAACCTATGTGAGGTAAAACATGAAAGATTAGACAGAGATGATTAAATGAAAATTGGGATGGTTTGTCTACCTGGTAAGGATCAGATGGGACAAGAGTGAGACAAGTGATTGTGGGGCTGGGTGAGCAAGATGCGTGATCTAAGGATAAAACCGAAAACAGGATAAATTGAGAAACAAGAGAAAGAGATAGAAAGAAGTGATGTTCAGATGTAATGTTTCAATGTCATTGTGAGCAAGTAGAATAGTTGAGATCACTGACTTTCTCTTTCCAAAGATGGGGAAAGAGAAAGCAAGCTTGCCAGCATGTTGCAATGATATATATATATATTTCTGTGTAGGTGTATATTTGGCATGGCTTGGTTTAGGCTGTTACACAGGCTGTCTTCATGTACTTTTTTGGGAAGGAGTAAGTAAGTGATTTGTTTCATTGTACTGTTGTATATGCCTTATTAACATTGTTTAATTCCCTACTATTGATACTTATTTTTCCAGGTAAACTTAGCACATCTGATTTACTTGGTGAGGTCAATTAGACACCATCAATTACTTCTTACACTTATTCTTCTTGGTTGCCATGTGGGTGCCTATCTGGTTTCAGTCTGTGGGACTGCTATGCAGTCCTCAGGGCTGACAGAGTAAATCAGTGCCAACATGATGCTGACCAGATTGGCCAGGACTACAACTTCCCCATTGTCCCATTGGTTAGCCACCAGTTTCTTCCAGAGCTGGGGCATTGTTATCTTGTCAGGATGTGAGATGGGTTCCTTCATGGTGTCATTGGTCCTGTTCTCATCACCTATGGTTTCGGGCATGGACGCATCTTTACACCTGTTTGCTGTGCTGGATCGCCCCTTTAGTGGGTGGAAGCATTTAGAGAGGGTTATGGGTGGGGGGTCAGGGGGCATAGAGGAGTTCTGGGGTCCATAAAGTCTTAACAAAATTGGTTGAGGTTTGGGAAGAAAAAGAACAATGAAGGTGGACACAATTCCATGGTCACTGTGCTAAGGATAGGTTATAGTGGTAAGAGGTCAGAATCCCCTGTTTGACTGCAACCAATTGACAGGTACAAGGACTTACCCTATAGGGACATAGGGAAACACCTGAGGTACTGCTTAGGTAGCCTAGCAGTTAAGGCAGCCCATGCATGTTGCATCTGGTTGCTGGTTCAAATCCGGCCCCAACTGTGTTTTGGACTACAATACCTACACTCAGGTATCCTTCCAAACTGGTCCAAAAGGGACCTTCCAACCATTTCCATCACATTTATGGGTCATCTTTTGAACATGACACCCCTCCTTGACTTCATCTGTGAAGATTTGGGTTTTTGTACAACTCAGAAGGTGCTGCTTCCATTTGTTTGGAAAGTGAAAAATGAAGAAAATTGTGATCCTGGGAGACAAGGGAAAGAAGGCTTATGGAAAAGCAGTCCATCTACTGCCTATAGTGTTTATACATAATTCCACAATTGTGCTCACTACCTTTGCAACAGCTCCAACAGCTTTGATAGCTCTTGGTCTTATCATCTTACTCTCTACACCAGTACTTTGACACATTGGACAGTCCGTCAATGAGGAAGACAGACTTGCACGTCATCAAGCTTCCTTGAAGAAAAACAGTGGTCTTTTCTTTCACTTTCAACAACAACACCATGGTTTTCTCTAGCAAACCAGCATTAGCTATTCCTGCTGATCAACAAGCACCTTTTTCTTATTTCTATATGTCCCCAACCTGACAAGAAACAAAACCAACATCAATAATCAAGGTCTCTTTGCTTGGATTGGAATTATGATACACCACATCTCTAGATATACAGTACCTTTCATAGAGTCTCTCTTGTCAAAGACTTCATCTGGTCAACAGCAGGTGTCATATTTAGGTGACACCCACTTCAATAGCCAGTCCAGACTTCTGAGGGTGCCTGAAGCCATACAGTATCTGTAGAGGAAGGTTCAGGTACTATATTGCTTTAAGAGCCCTCTGAAAAACAATCCCTGTACTAGCTAGAGAACATAAGGGAATTGTAAAAAGTAGGTATGCATTCTCAATTGCCAAAAATAAATAAAGGTAAAAATAAAAATAAAGCAAAACTTCCCAATATTTCAAAGGGAGAATTTGCTTGACTTGTGAAGGCTAGGTTGTGTGCATCAAAAAAAAAAAAAAAAAAAAAAAAAAAAAAAAAAAAGTCCCATGATTTCTGACCAAGCCAGCCAGAAACAGAAAGGTGATTAAGATCATCCAAAGCAGATTACCCTTTGAATGTGTACTTGATCTAAATGCTCATCCCTCTATGTATCTTGAGATTACAATCAAAAATCATTCATTTTGTACCAAAGTTGAAATAAGGGCATTCTTTGTAAATAACACCCATGAATCTAGGTACCCAACACCGAAGTGTTTATAGCACAGGTACTTGTAATCAACATGGAATGAGGAAGCTAAGACTGTTGTGTTGATAGCAACCTGCCCATTGGAAGGATACAAGGCCTACATATGTGTATCCTGTTAGACTGTATGATCACAGTCTAGTAGACAAGGTTGCTTGTACAGAGTTTCTATTGTCTGATGTATGGGATGTGGAAATAGTGGAAGGTTCTTCTTTTTCCTTACCTTTCCACTTTGATACTCACTTGTACACATCCTAGGTCAGTCTCATATTCCCTCATTCATCTCTGCTTAGTAGTGTACCTGATGTGAATGATGGGATCTAAACTTTTCCACTTTGGTTGTCAGCCCTGAGGACTGCTCAGCAGTCCCACACACTGCCAAGATATTTGTATCGGATGGGCCTATCCGATGTTCTATCACCCTGAGATATGCGATGCAGTGTCAGTAGGATTAGGTGTGATGGAATTACACTGCAATATGGTGTCGGAGCATTAGATACTGATAGTAATTCCATCGCACCTAATCCTACTGACACTGCATCGCATATCTTGGGGTGATAGAACATCGGATAGGCCCATCCGATACAAATATCTTGGCAGTGACAGACTGTCAAACACCAATTACAGAGTACTGTGATAGTACACCTATAAACACAAGTGTAACATAAACATTACATGTAGTACTAACAAGAGTACAGATGTAATACCAGACCTGAGGAATACTCAGAAGTCCCACAAACTGTCAAATGACCAGTTACACATAGTACTGTAATGGTACATGTGCAAATACCAGTGTAACATAAGATTACATATAGCACTAACAAAGATACATATGTAATCATAATAGTGAAACAACATTAGATATATGTACCAACAGATAATTACAGCACATGCTCAGTATCAAGAGCCTTCAGTATGTACTTACAACAGGATGGAATACATAACACTGTAATAAGTACTCAATCACAAGTTGACCAAGAGTTGCCATGGCAACCCAAGCAACCACAAGTAGGCCATTAGCCTATTAGTGAGGGATAGGCCTGAGAACAGGATATATAAACTCTCCCCTCAGGCCAGGAGTTGGTTCATCCCCCCAACCTTTTACCACATCACCTAAAATTAGCACATTAGCACAACATTGAGGATACTTGTAAATCAAGTCATCTGCTCAATAGTGCCTAGTGCAATAGGTGTGGTATAAGGGGTTCACCCATAGGTTGGCAGACCTTCACTGCCAGCAAAAATTACTCGGACAGCCTTGTCCGAGTAATTTTTGCTGGTGGTGCTTGCTCCTTGACACCCTTGTCTGTGAGGCCTCACAAGGGTTAGAGCTAAGGACCACCCAAGCAGGAAAAGAGCACCCTAGCTTGTAAAAGAAGGATCAGAGTGGGGTGTTACTAGTGCCTAACTGTAACTCTGATCTCTGAGTGAAAGATTTGGATCCCAGACCCTGTCAGGGCTGAGCTACAGTGAGGCTGAGCTCCTGACTAGACTAATTGGTGGAAGAGCTTTATTGAGGCTTCCCACCTACAACTATAAACTGAATGCCTACACTATTGGTATCCCCAAGTGTAGACTGCAGTTAGTTGACCTGTAAGAACAGGGTTAATGAGTTGGACACCTACCAATCCTTTTATCTGTCAGGGCTGAGCTACAGTGAGGCTGAGCTCCTGACTAGACTAATTGGTGGAAGAGCTTTATTGAGGCTTCCCACCTACAACTATAAACTGAATGCCTACACTATTGGTATCCCCAAGTGTAGACTGCAGTTAGTTGACCTGTAAGAACAGGGTTTATTGAGTTGGACACCTACCAATCTTTTATGCCTAAGCAGATGGTGTACAATGGTTCCACTTCTGGAGATCAGGAGGATCCCTTTTATCTAAAAAGGGTCATTCCAGACTTATAGAAGAATCTATAGCCTAACAGGCAAGGGATAGCTACTTGGCTTATCTCTTAGAACTTGCTCTGGGTAGTTTTCCTATAACTCTTGGGGATCTCAATGTATCCAAGAGGCTACCAGAGGTAAGCAAGGATGAAGGACTACCAGTCCTTTGAAAGTTGACCCTTTTTTACTTTCACCTATTGAATAGTGCACTATTGAGCAGATTTCCTTAGGATAATCCTCAATGTTGTGCTTTTATTCAATTTAGGTGTTAGTGGTCAAGGTTAGGAAAGGGAACTGGGCCCCTGAGCTAGGAGAGGGGGTTTATATACCCTGACCTCAGCTCCTTCCTTCCTTAGAAGGGTATAATCTGAAACAAGGGGCTGATACCCTTGGATGTATGTTTAAACTGAGTTGCATGTTTCACTTGCTGTATTAATGTTTTGCTCTCCATGGCTCTTGATACTGAGCTTTGGTGTGACTTAACTGTTACCTTACTTAGTACTTATTTATTACATCTCTTACTCTACTTATTACATATGTACTATATATGTTATGCTATGTTACTACTTATGTATAATACTTGTTATTCCTGTAATACATGTGTTTGTCTTGTGAAAGCCTGTGGGACTGCTCAGCAGTCCTCAGGGCTGACAGACCCAGTCCTCCCAAAATCCTCATCCTTGAGGTCAACTAGCTGCAGTCAGTACTTGGGGGATTCCCAGTACTACTAGCTTAAGTTGTTAATCAGGGTACCCCAGAACCCTGTCCAGATGGGTAGCCTTCCAGAGCTACCCTTACTATCAGGACTAATAAGGCTAGGCTTTCCTTGGAAGGAACCAGTCTTTAGACTCCTCCTTCCCTGAATTCCAGTCAGGAGGTAGCTTTACAGAAGCCACCTCCTGACATTGGTACTCACTTGTATGCATCCTAGCCTGTTCTAAACCTGTCCAAAGAATACCTTCCCACCATTTCCTTCACCTTTTGGGGCATGAGAGTTGGATCTCTGGGTGTCCATCTTGACATGGTACATGTCTTCAGGATGAGCACTGAGGCACGGTCGCAAAGGCTGCAAGTGTAAACAGGTGCTGATCAGCTAGAATACACTGTGATTGGAGAATGAGAGATCGATCATGAGTGCCCAAACTTAACTTCATCCACAAGTCCTACACCCAGATTCTATGCAGGTGGGAGTGTGGCTTTTTGCCTTCTTGCACCATGTATTACAGTATGTATACCGTTAAGGGAGTAAAGCGTTTGAAGAGCTCTATCAAACACTCCACTATCATATTCTCTGACCAGAAGCACCAACCAAGTTGGAATAACGAGATGCCCAGTCTCTGACCCTAAATATCTGCGTTCAAACGGTCTTGATTCCTGATGTCACACTACAACTTCTGTGACAGAGGATCTTGGTTCATTCATTTTTGGATCCTAAGCTCAACCAAACCTTGGACGCTTTGGGTGAGTGTGGCACAAGCATGTTTTTCCCTGCGGATGGGAATGAGTTTTTTTTTTTGATTTTTTTTGATTTTTTCCAAATACAACATGTGAATGTTCAGTTACCTAATTATTTAACATTTATGGCCCTCTCATAACTGCTGTCAAGAGATATCCTCTTGTCTGAGCTCTACATAGCAAGTGTATGTGCTATACCATGACCACAGGGACGAACGTAGATAGTGACTCTCATAATGAGTAAACTCAAGATGAACCAAGACATATGTCCAATCTCATTTTACTCAAATTCACGTACCTTACTTCCCATATAATCTCCAAAGTCCTGTGTGGAAAAAGGACAGAGAGAAATTTCAGAACGCTCCCTTTCTAATGATTTCTTATTTGTTTTATTTACCAATCATCAAATTTCACCATACCTGATAATCTTCAAATAAATTGAGACTATCGTAAAAGAATCCTAAATTTTGCATCCTACAGTACCACTCCAACTTAGGAGTAATCATCAAAATGTAGTTCAATACCTTACACAAAAACCATATATAGTCTTACCTGCCCAGATACACAATATATATATATATACATAAGAGAGAAGAGGTTGGTACAGGTTACAAATCTCTTTTTTTTGTTTTTTTAAAAGAAGAAATAAGGAGAAAGTTTTAAGCAGCATCAATAGAACGATGACCTTCAGAACTACTAACACCATCAATCATTTGACCAAATCCATTACCATTATTATTATTACCATTTATATTTGAATGATTTAATGATTTAGGTCTATGTTCAAGTTGAATTAAAATCAATGACCAAATTTCACTAAAATTTGGCATAAATTTTAAAACTTTATATAATGTTTTACCATCTCTCAATTCATTCCAATTCGATAGCATAAATTCAATTTCTACTTTTCTGATTTCTTCAAATGCATTTGTAAATGCTGAGAAAACTTCCATTGGGATACTAATCATACAAAAGTATTGGGTCAATTTTTGGGTTTTTTTTCTTGGTTATGAGAGGTGGAAAAAAAAGGGGAAAAGAAAACTTACTTTTGAACTGTTAGTGAACGTGTTATATGATCATATGCTCTCGATTTAAGTTCAACCAAATTCAATTTATCCGCCAATCTAGAAAAACGAATACAATTCAAAACCACAAAAAAAACTTTCACAGAAAAAGAAAAGGAAAAAACAAACCTATAAATAGCTTTAGCACTACAAATCACATTTTCAGGTTGATTGTTATTAATAGAAACAGTAGCTTGAACAAACGCCTTTCTAGATTCATATTCGAACTTTTGTCCATTAGATTCAGCCGCATCTTTTAAACATTCATAAGTAGAAGTCAACGGAGCAAAAGTGATCGAGCTATATATATATATATATATATATATAAAATCAAAGCTTAGTTAGATCAGTAAAGACACAAGGGAAAAAGATAAAACAAACTCGGTGTAGAGGAAATAAAGTAATGCTTTGTAAGTCGTATATGCTGCATCGGTGACTTCGACTATCGTTCTTGGTTGAGTAGCTGTAAGATCTTTAGCTCTTGATCGTTGACGCGCGGTGACTTTGGTAGACGTGGTTGTTGTGGTAGTAGTTGAAGCAAAAGATTCAGGCTTAAGCGTACTAGCCATTCTACTGATCCAAGTTACGCTTTCGTCCGTTTGACCGTCTGGGGTCATTGCACACTCATCCCTACGCGGTGAAGGTGGGACTTCAGGAGGAGAGACATCAAGCGATCCCACGCCTGAAGGTACTCGTTCGAGTTCAACTGGTAATCGGACTGAACTCGATTCATTACTAATCCCTTCATCAAGATCTTCTTCTGAATCCTCATCATCCGAATCTTCACCCATTAACTCATCTGTCTCTTCCTGTTCTTCTTCTCCTTCTAATACTTCTTCAGACGATGAAAATCTCTCTCCTTGATTAAGTTTAGATGATTCAGCAAAACCTGAATCGAACATATCACCGAAATATTCTGATCTTCTAACTAAGATTTTTTTAGATGCGTATAGTTTTTTGAGTTTGCGTGAAGGGCGTCTAATGTGAAAAACGACATCAGCATAAGTGGGATCATTAAAGAGTGATGAATAAGCTTGAAGAAGGTCGAGTGGGATAGATCGTTTGAGAGCTTGAGCAGGTGGGATATTGATAGGTGGGCTAGGACTTGAGGGTTCAAGAAGAAACAAGGATGAGTATAAGGAAATGTTAATAGAAAAAAAGGAGAAGAGAAGAGGGGACAGACGAGTAAACGATCGTGCAACAGACTAAAAAAGCATCGTTATACTTTGCCTAGATAGGTGGAAGGGATGTACTGCTTCTCAGCACATATACAGACCTGTAAGATCTTAGCCAAGGAGATAGGAGAGACGCACAGAGGGGTTAGAGTAATAAGCATCATTTCTACGCCAGTACTGTGCCCATCCCCAATTCCTAGCTTCGTGACTGAACGCATGATCGTTGGCTTCCATCGTCTTATAAGTCGTTCGCCTATCCAGACTTTTAATCTGTAGTTAAGAAAAAAACCCAGTTGAGATCAGGAATTCTGAGAAAAGCTTTGATGAGGGAAGATAAAGATACAGACCTCAAAGGTAAACTTGAACAGGCCTTCGCGGTGCCATGGTACCTGGGCTGGGTCGATAGACTTTGGATGAGCTGAGGTGGGGATAATGCGCGATTACACAGGTTCGTTAAGCTCAGATTAAACCTAGAGTTGAATGAGAGAGAAGCTAACAAGTGTTAGGGGTAGGTGTAGGTATTTGAATCGATCCTTTCTCGATCTCTTCACTAGTAGGTTGACAAGAGAGGTAAAGCGAGCAGTATTGATCGTGACCAGAGTTACTATATAACAAGTAGACCGAAAGTTTCAATCAGCACATTTCAAAGACTGAAGGGAAGAGTGTGTTACGAACGGATAGAAGAACACCTGCCACTTCCCGTCACCAAAGAAGACTGATTTGACGCATTTAGATTTAGCTTCACCTTTGGAGGTGTCAAATATATGTTTGAGATTCGAAAGTTTCCATTCGAGTGAGACCTGAGATGAAGGAGATGGAATAATGTTAGTGATGAGAAATAATAAGTGTAAGACAGCATAAAGGGATTACTCACACTTTTAACTTCTAAAAATTCTTGATTTTCTGATCCAGCAGGTTTAAGCGCAATTGAAGATGACATGTTTGGATGAGTTTGAGGTAGATGAAAGTGCAATAGTATGGTGGTTGATGATTTTATTGTTGTTTCATGTGCTCTATCGTATCACGACCTCAAAGACCCTTTTTCGTGAAGCCAGTAAGTATGAAGTAGCGAGTGATAATAAGATATCAAGATTTATACCAACTTATCAAGAATTAATCAATTCATCACCATCTTAGTCTAAAATTTGGTTGTTTTTTTTTTAAAAAAAAAAAATCGATTTAATTTTTCGACTGATCGACAAGGTTTCGAGCGAAAAGTTGAATTAAAAACACTCAAAAATAAATGAACCCTGGCCAACATCCGCAGCTACGCAGTAGCTCACAGCTGAGCTCATTAGGGAGAGTGTGCAAACCTGGCCGTATGGTTGTAGGAAACTATTGGTAATATTTAATTTAGGCCTCCAATACCGACCTAAAGTCGGGTTTGAGACGGCGAAAGGTGTCAAAAACCTGCATCAACCCAGGTTTTAAGCACATACACATGAGGATTTCTCGCTTATGCAGGAAATCCTCTCGCCAATTGCTTGACACACAACGCTGCTCGTATGGTCATTTCAAAAAGGATACGAGCAGCGTTGTAAGATTGATATCGAGCATGATACAGGCTCGGTATCGCCCCCGGCTTCTATTTCGAAGAAGTTTGTGGGTTGAACCTGTCCTAAATAGTTCGGTTTGGCCAATCTTTCACTGGTTCAGCATGACCTGGCAAGAGCTGTGAGATTAGTGTGCCATGGCTGCGCAGCTTGGTGACATGAGCACCGGGCTGCGCCTGGCCGGTCTTTTCCTGCTTTTCCTTGAAATTTTCATCTGCTTCAACTCGTTTCTGTGTTGATGTCTAATTCCAACAGGCCATCGTTTTTTAACCTTATGAACCCCCAGCCTGCATTGAGTGGTCTCGGAGGAGGCCCACTCCAGATGGGAGTGGAGCTCCACCAACTCGTGTGGATAGAAACGGTTTACTAGTCGACAAGATGGGGGGTCCCAGGTGGGGATGTGAATTACCCGATCATGCATCGGAGGTGGAATCAGGTATTGGCTATAGAGAGCCCAATGGAGGAGGTCTTCAGCTTGATGCGCATGAATTATCAGCAGCTCACGTGAGCCGACTGTGAGGGTGAGAAGGGCCAACAAGCCTGGTGAACTCAGTAGGGAACTGGGTAGGAGCATGTTGGTGGTGATATCAAAAGGAGGGCCACCAGCAAGGAGGTGATGTCAGAGCCGGGAGGACCGAAGTTCGGAGGACCCTTTCGAATTGACCAGACCAGCTGAGCTGTTGGGTTGTGGGATCCAAACAATTGACATCCCCACCCCAAAGTGAAAGGTGGCTTGAAAGATAGGCCCCAAGCGGATACACTCGCATCATGCAGGCAGCTTCCTTTCTCACGGCTTGGGTATCCAACGGATACCTAAACTAAATCTTGCCAATAATTTCCTACAACCATACAGCCAGGTTTGTGCACTCTCCCTATTATATAGATCCTATATACCCGCCGGGGCTCTGCCGTATGCTTGGCCTGATTCGGTTCCAAAACTTTCCAGGAAATTTCCATCCACTTACGCTTTGCACTGGGTGAACATGATGGACAAAATCTGAAACATTACTGTCAGCTCTCGAGCCTATACTTACCAGTAAAAACCAAAAGGACTTCAATAGTCTAAAAAATTGATGAACATATATATATATATATATATCAATATAATATATACACATAAGAAACAAACTATATCTAATTCAACTTAGAAGTGTAGTATCAAAGACTCAGAAAAATATACATATGTAAAAAATATTAATAATGAATAATTACTTTACTTTACTTTATTTTATTCCATACACAGCACTATCCCAACTCTGGGGGTCCAGGATTGTCAGCCCTGAGGACTGCATGACAGTCCCACAGACTGCAAGAAGACATGTACATACATAGTAACTAGGAGGAATAAGTGTAATACATAGTGTAAGACATGTATTACATGTGTATTAAGTGATGTACACATATAATGAGTAGTGTAACATATGTATTACATAGGTATTGAGTGGTGTAATATATGTACTACATATGTAATGAATAGTGTAACAATTAAACCACACCTCAAGTTCAGTGTCAAGAGCTGTAGATACCTCTATAAAGCCACCTGATGGCATTACACAAGCATCATCCACTAGATGAAGAAGTGTAAATGTAAATTAAGTAACTTGTAACAAATAAAAGATATTATTTATTACAATACAAACCAGCAAGACACTGCCAAGATATTTGTATCGGATGGGCCTATCCGATGTTCTATCACCCCAAGATATGCGATGCAGTGTCAGTAGGATTAGGTGCGATGGAATTACTATTGGTATCTAATGCTCCGACACCATATTGCAGTGTAATTCCA
>MU167259.1:316078-327253 GCA_015951145.1 Cronartium quercuum f. sp. fusiforme G11 | reverse complement strand
ATTGCTCTTATATTAGAGTATTGTGTCAGATTTTTGTGATTATAAGTCTTTTGAAGCTTATATTGTCTCATTAAAAGAGTTGTGTGTGTTTCTCTATTATAAATAACCCAGTAAATTTTCCAGGATCTGTCCTGTAGTCTGAAGACTTGAAAACAGAAGAGTTACAAGTAACTGTGAAGGCATTTTGTATACTGATTGACCAGGTTTTACTCAAGAAATTGGGTATTATTCTTTTTTTGTTATGGTCTTTCTTCCCTTCCAAGCTCTGCCAACAGCCAAGAACTGTTGGAGTTCCACACTGGATGGAAGGGAAAGCTCCTGAGGTGGCTTCCACTGTGAGCGGACATGTTTACAAGCAGGGGTAATTCTGGGCGGATCAAATATATCCTGATTGTAAGACTTCAATCGAAAGTGTTCCTAATGGAAATCAAAAAATAAAGATAATGTAACTCCTTGTCTTTCATTCTCACAGTGCCCTATGTTTTTTTCTGGCACAACTCTCTCTAGTTGTTTTCAAAAGTTCAGGAAGCTTTGCAAAACGACATTGAACAAACCCTTGTAATAGTATTCTCATGGTCCCGTATCCTCAACTGCAGTGTGAACCTCTGGAAGGAGGCCAAGTTGCAGACAATTGTGTATATTGCAGTTATTTGGCACGATATGTGTGTCAGGGGGTGGTGTCTGTAAGGCAACCCACTTGGCTTTGTGAAGTGGAAGATGAGGCTGAGTTAAGCTAGAGAATCTAGGAAACAAACCTGAAAAGTCTGTACTGGTACCACCAAGTACGGACTACATTTAGTTGACCCCTTGAGAGGGGATTTATGGGACCATAGTTGATTCACAAGTCTGTAGAGTGCCTTGTCTTATACCTGGGAAAACACTTATCTACAAGAGCCAAAGTCTGAGAAGTACAGGCTTAGCTGAAGGTGACAGCTCTTGCTCCTTCCTGTAATGGTGTTCTTTGTCTCTAACCCTTGGCAAGTCTTCACACTCGAGGGTGCCTAGAGGGGAAGATCAAACAGACCTTAGCAGAGGGATGTTATGATCTTCCGTTTACTTACACCTCTCAAATCTGGCACTAGTGAGCAGATACTCATTTATAAGTGCTCCTCAATGTTGTGCTAGTAGTTCTTGGTTTAGTGTTGGGGGGGGGAGGCGGGGTTTGTGCAAGGTTTACGTTATGAAAATGTGGCACACAATCAGATTTTGAAATCACAAGTTGAAATACTTCAATTAATCATTTAGAGCTGAGAAATGTTTGATAACGTCAAGGAGTCAGATTGTAGCCCATTTTTTTTTCTTCTTCTTTTTCAAAGTTTTTTGTGGAACATGAAACAACATGGGCTCATAGCAAAACTCTCAAAATTTCATGTAACCCTGGTTCCTTTTTTTTCGTTAGAAATGAGTGAAAACATTTGTAGTCACATCACTTCTAACCTCACTACCAAGTGAAAAATCGTTTATCTAAATTTGGCACATCTTGTTGTGCTGGTACCAGCGCATCAGGCTTTTGAATTGGTACAAGCATGCCGTGAAATTTTACCACAAGGAGGTACTGACTTATTAATTTGTAATAAGTCCAATAAGGTACCAGGATTTTTTCATAGGCATCTAAATCAGTTTGGTCTATGAAACCTGTGCTCAAACCAGCACAAGGGCATATTGGCCTGGTGGCTTAGAAGTAAGTTTGCAAGAGGTGTGGGACCTCTAAATTGGACCTTGAAAAACTGGGGCAGGTGAATCTTGCTGGTCCCGGGCAAAGAAGGCAGTATAAGCCCCCAGTCCCTCTCTTATGAGCTTGCTCATTCCTAGGAGAGAGGGACTTGGTTAAGTTTCTTATTTCTAGGAGAGAGGAACTTAGACAAGTGGAGTTGCACATAGTCAATTTGTGGCACCAAATGTCATGCATAACTAGCCTCACCGCTTCTTGATGTACTTCTACTGAGGCTAAAGAACAAACATATAAGCAGACAAAAATAAGTCAAGTAAAAAAAAAAAAAAAGTTGATAACCTGTCATCCTGGTGATGAATGTTATGAGATAGGAAAAGCAAAATCAGTACTCGAGAGCCACAAGTGTTTCATCCGAGTAGAATATGTGAAAGTCATAGATGGCAAATCGTCCTACAAAGTTTGACTGTGTAGATACAACCAAGCCACATTGATTACATTAGCATGAGGAGTTTGGGAACAACGCATAGTTGTGATATGAAAGCTTTCAGCTGATTACTGAACAGATGTCATGAAGGTATCGTATACCGTGATTAAGATAAATGAGAGACGCTATGTAGATACACTTTTTTTCTGTCGACTAACAAGGACAAGAATTGATTTTCATAACTGCTTGATAAGCTGCAAGCGTTCATCAAGCTCAGTCCATCTGACTTCATCCTCGAATGCCACTTTTGATTTGCTTAAGAAACTACGCAGGATACTTTTACTTTGCCACTTCCAATTGAGTTCCTGTTGATCTTCCACCGAAAGCTTAGGCCCAAATTTTTCAAGTTTGTTGATCGTCCGCTCTACAATCTCGCTCGCAACTTTCCATGTGTCCAAGTTAGTGGTCCATGAATCGACTGCTTGTGAGACTCCGACTCTATAGGCATTGAGCTGGTGTTCTAAACTGGTTTTGTGCTCATTCATACAGAGACATAACTCAGACATTGACTCCCACACTCTGTAATCATTCGAACATTTGATCAGAATGATTCGATTCATTACCTCACTCAAGCGCTCATAAATCTTTGAGTTCGTCAGGCGTTCGTTTGAACTTTGCCTCTTTAAGGCGATTGCCACCTCGACCAACTTATCCAAAACTGAATGATCAAGCCCTTCCTGTCCTCGTATTTCGACAACTCTACCAAGTGCCCGGATCGCTTCCGTGTACTCTGCAATACTGATACCGACAATCATGTAATTTGTCCACATCCGCCAGGAGTCGTATGATAGTTTAACGGCTCGCTGGAGCGCTTGGAAAGCTGCCATGGGTCGGGATAGTGAGAGTGGCATTATTGGATCGTCTGAGAAGTCTTCGTCAGATGCATCCGGCTGACCAGTGGATGTGGGGGTAGGTCGTGAAGGGGAGTTCTCTTCAACAGTGGCTTGCTTGAGATGGACAGTGGCCAAATTATTCCAAGCTTCGGCATCCTCATCATCCAGAATGATACACCGCCTGAATCCAATCTCTGCCTCTGCCCAATCTTCTAATCTCATTGCGGCACAACCATAGATAAACCAAGTTCTGATAAACAATGGGTTGATCTTGAGGGCCACCGAGAGGCATTCTTTTGTTTTGAAATAATCTCCTTTCGAGAAGTAATATGCGCCCAGGGATCGCATCGCCCGACTTGAAGTATGTTCACTAACATCCCATGCTGTCTGCCAATGTGCAGGATTGCACTCCAATTCACCGAGTAAGCACCACATCTTCCCAAGTCGCTTCCCGTCTTGACCTGTCCGCGTCTTAGACATCATCACATCTGATTCGACCTTGTGACCGGCGATAAGATCTTTCACTAACTGCACACCGATCGGTTTCGAGTCAAGCTTAAGATGACATTGTACGACGTCTTCCCACATCTCTAGTCTTTCAAAGATTTCCATTGCACTTCGAATGACCCCAAGTCCTACTAATTTTCGACCGAGTTCACGTTCGAGTTCCCATTTCGAAGGTAAACCAAGTCCCCATGTCCACCTCACTCTCTCCCTCGCTGAAGATTGATCAACTGGGTCATTCTCAGCGTCTTTAGTAAGTTGATCAACTAAAGCTTGTAACTGAAGTAGTCCACGTTCCACTGTACGACTACGATGAGCTTCGAGTCGACTTCGAATCAAAAGAGCCATACTGTGAACCGACCAATTTGATACATTCTCTAAAACTCTTTCAATGAAAGGGGCCATCTGTGCCTTTGTAAGGCCATGTGAAGGAGATGTGTTTTTGATTGAAAGAGATAAGGCGAGTAAGATCGATTGATCTAACGGATGTAATTTCGGCTGATTGTGGGGGTTGATTGGCAAAGATGTTGATGAGGTAGTTGAAGTAAACTGAGTTTTTTCTAGCAAGGTATCGTCATTGAGAGCAAGAGTGATAGGTGCTCCCGGCAGGGCTGTGGCTGTCGAAGGCGTGGACTCGGATAAAGTAGTTTCAGGGAGATCATGTTTATGGCTAGTCAGAGATGTCCTCGTTCGGCCTCGAGCCAGTACCACCAATTGGCTAAGATCATGTTCTTGGAATTTTGTGCGTTTCCCAAGTATTCCCGTCAACTCATCTAAATAAAGAACAAAAGAAAAAAAAAAATGAGTATGTATCCCTTGTTTTCTTAAGATGTAGGCAAACTCAGGAAAACCCTTACACTCGAGCCCTGCTTCTTCTGCGGCACGAAGAAAAAACTTGTTCGCGTTTTTCTCGTTACCCATCAGGTGTTCCGCTAGTCCCCGCTCCAAAGTCAACATTGGAAGTAAATCTTGCAAGTCTTGGCCATCGATACCGTCCGATCGGTTCTCCTTCTGTAGTTCAGTAAGATATTCTGACAGTTGGTCAAGGTCTCCAAGTAATTTATTCGAAAACGGGATTTGCTCTTCGATCAATTTGCGTTGTAAGATCCCAGCCCTCAATTCCCACCAGACTAGAGTCGGAAAAAAGTGAGCCCTGAATTCGGAAAGGTCTCCTGGCTCTTCGTCGATTGTGGAAATACTTTTTAATAACTCAATTGCCAAGAAAAGGAAGGTCGCCGATTTGGTTAAATGATACGCTGGCTCGCCAGCTAATGATAGTCGACCTAAGCTGATAGAATTCAATGTGGCCTCTTCTCCTGATTCAGACTTGCCGAAGATCTTGACCGACTCCGAAGGAAAGATAGGTCCCGTGAAATTGACTTGTACGAAAATGGATAGCAAACTTGCGATCACTGTCAACCGAATCGTAAATTCTGCTGGATCGCGATCATCGAGCTTCATAGGAGCAACCGAGATATTCAAATCTTTGGCCTTGCTGAGATTTATATGAAAGTAATCTTGTACGTGAGGATTCTCGAGAATGGACTGCCATTGCCCATCGCAATATTCCTTGACAAGATTTTGGGCAAGCTTTCCGAGACCAGGGGTATCGAGTTGAGGACATGGCCCTCTGAAGCGCAAATCGATCAAGGACCATTGAAGGCCTAACGTCCAGGGTTCTCGTGAGATGGTCATCGTCTTTTGGAATTCAAAAAATTTTGTACGCTTCAACACTCACAAAAAATACCTGCACACCCGAGAACTCGCGGGGCTCGGGGCACAAGCGGGTTTCGACCAGTTGCAGGCGCTCGGGCTTGACACCGTATAATCAAACCCGTCCAAAATTATACTTTTTTGAAATTTGTTGATAGAGATGGGTTGCTCAGGTTGAGAAATTTCAACGCAAATGAAGAGAGTCACAGGTTTTTAAAATCCATGGCATCTTAATATAGTGTTGAAAGCTAATGTTAACTTGAGCAGGGAACCTGTTTTGAGTCACACCCAAGCCCAAGTGGACAAAAAAAAAAGCACGCATGGGGACCTGATTGATTCTTGACCAAATCTTGAAATCCCTTTGATATGTAGTAGTCACCAACAATGGAAAGCCTGATTTTGATTCAAAGCTTTGATGTGTGCAGTCATTATATCAAATCTTGCTTTGAAACAAGCCATCCAAGGCTAGCCACTCTAAATGACTTCCCATTGATTTGGCAGAAGCCAAAATTGAGAAAGCAGATGCATTGTTCAAAACAAGTGTTATCTAGAAAAACGAAAACAAAAATTAAGAGCTCATTTAGCATCTTGTTCTTTGTTTTTTTTTGCAAAACCTTTTTGTGGATTTGAATTTTCAAGCTTGATCAATAGGTTTATATCCCAAACATGATATTTTGTTTGAATTGGACCCGATTTCCATTTTTATTGAATAATTTCACCTTACAACCTTGCATGAAGTCAATGAATAATATTCTTCAGAATTACAATATTTTGAAGTTCTTGCCACTACATGTGTTAGCTTAAGGAAATATATAATTACATGAGGGTTGCCGTCTTGAATAAGTTACCCAAAAGTCATCTTGATTTGGATTATTCATCTTGTACATACCATAAATATGTTTCTTTACAGAGACCTTGTGCAAAAACTTCAACATTCACTACTTTTATGGATTGGTGCGTGTTTGAATTTGCTCATTAAACTCCACATCATTCTTCACTGAGTCCACAGAAAAGCGCCCGATGCGGGGAGTGTACACATTTCCGCAGAAACTCACTTTTTTTTTCCTTTTCCCCAAATTTTCACCCACCAGACATGCTCACCAGTATCTGGTGAGCACCTCTCAGTGGCCTGACTGGGCCTAATGCCTCAGTGATGCATACTCTGGGAACAACACTGGGTCAAAGAAGGGATTTTTGTTGGAGAAACTTGGAATGAAGTATGCTCCCCACATCGCGCGCATTTTCTGTGGACCCGGTGCCTCAATATATATATATATATATATAAACTGATTTGAAATTTTTTAAAGAAAAATTTAAAAACAAGAAAGACTTCAGAAACTTTATTACTGTAAAATTTTTTGAAGGAGAGAGCACATCGATATAATAGATTTATATCTTTTTTTGAATTAATTGAAATCTTAGCTTTTTGGAGATAGATCAATAGAGTTTGACCACACAAGAAGGATATTGAACACCTTACAAAATATTCTTAAGAGTTTTTCAACCATAAAAAGAAGATAAAACAATTACTGCTAAACCGAGTTTAGAATGGGCAAAAAAAAAAAAAAAAAACTCTTGGTAGGGTAAAGTTGTACTATGCTTCACATCTAAACCTGAAAAAAAGTCAGATATTTCCTTCTAAAATGTGAAGACAATTTCCAAGATTTGGGAAGGAGGGAAGTGTGGGTCTGAATTTTTTTTGGAAGAGCAAAAAAAAAAAAAACATTGGTAGTCTAATATTTTATTAAGCCGATTGTACAAATAAATTAATACATGTCAAAGACAACACTATTAAAAAATTTCACGCATCACCAAATCCACCGATGCAAAAAAGCCAGTCACTTAGATATGATAATATATACATTCTACCAAGTAGATGCTGTTTGACATACTGGCAAATCGATTTACAAAAGTTAAATTTGAAAAGAAAAAGGAATACAGACCATCTCGAGACCAAAAAACAACTTGTAATCAAACCTATTACTGGCTAGCATATAAGTAGATACTTGAGGGTCAACAAAGAGACCAGAAAAAAAAAAAAGACAGAGAGTGGGTAATTAACTTAGAGCTCTAGGAAAGCACCATTGTTCTTTTTATTTTTTTTTATTTCAGGTAATGGGGTTTTCACAGTACCTGAAACTTGGAAAACCCAACTCAATGTTATTGGTAGGCGTATGTCATAGAAAAAAAAAAAAGCATCACAAAAGAAACAGATTCACATAAATAATATATCTTTGATTCCGACTCACATCCTATACCCCCAATCCTTTTGTACAATCTTGCCCAAATTTCCCCCTCACTCGTACAACCAACACATGAAAAACAAGCTCATTTATGTCCATATACTCCTAGCCTTTCGTAAACCAGAAAATCAAACGGTTGGAAAACGTTCTGCAAATAGCCCTCAGCTTTGTTCTCGTTTGTAAAACACGCTCGCATTCCAGGTGGGAACTAAAAGTGAGAAAGTCTTGACTGAAGAAGAGTAGCTGCAGCCCTTCAAACACGTGTATGGTACAATGCTCTTGATGGTTGAGGTCTTTGAGGCTTGGTGGATTGTGGCGGAAGACCGTCATATGGAGAAGACGGGATATTTCCGGATGTGACGGCCTTTGGTCCGATTAGGGTGGGAGATTGACGTCTGGGGTTTCACCAAAGATAGAAGGTGGAATTATGGAGGCAACTTATCGTTCTGGGAAGGAGCTTGATTGAATGCAGGTTGAGGGGGCTGTTTACCTCCGGATTGTAGTGCGCCACCGCTACCTTGATTCGATGAAGGATTATTCAGTCCAGTTGTATGTGGTGACTGGTCAATTCCGGCCAGGATTGAATGAGTAGGTGGTCGAAGGTAGCCCATTGATGAAGGGGGCTGATCATTTCTTCGAATGGGAGCTTGCTGGTTGGCCAAAGGGTTCTGCTGGCCCACGCTTGAAGGATATTTTTCCGTTGCTTTCGCTGGTGCTTTGACAAGTGCTGGCTGGATTCTGGCCATGTGAGGGGTAGACTTCTTTTAGGTCTACCTCAACACTATGATTGAGGAGGAGTTGTTGAGAGATTAGTCTGTGAGGGAAGAAACCTGCACAGACTACAGTTAGGTGACCTCTTGAAAGAGGGTTTGGGGTATAGGTTGAGCAATGAGGATCTGCTTTGATCCTGCTGGTCAAGTGAAAGCTTGCTTCAGCCTTCTTGGTCAATTTTTGGAACCTTGTGAACACAGTCACCCCAGTTCATGGATCTTTGTGACACAATAGGCACCCTAGATCCTATGAGCCTTGTGAACACAGTAACCACCCCAGCTCAGGCTGGTTTAACCTCTGGTCACTTTTATCTTGAAGAACTCTGCCCAGAGCCTATCAAGATAATGAGTGCAATATCAGAGGAAGGACCAAGGCCTTAGAATTTAAAAGTTTAGAGAGGAAGAGAGAGAGATAAATAAACAGAGAGACGTTCTCAGAAGGACAGTGCACCAGACTACTTTGTAGTCAATGCTAGGAATCCTAATTTGAGAATATCAAATCTAGTTTGAGGTTGAGTTTAAGAATGTGGAAGGGGGAAAAAGGGGCAAGGATCTGAGAAGGGGGTTTATATACCTTTCAGATCCTCAGTAGTAAGATTGCCCTTTCTCTTATCTTTATACTATGCTAGCACAGCCTCCTTGTTTACTATTTCCTTTTATAGTATTTATGTTATTTCTGTATTCATATCTTAACTCATGTTCACTTATATTACTTATGTAAGTTACATATGGGCTCTTGACACTGAGCCCTGAGTTGTAGTTCTGACTTAACATACTTATGTTTACACATATGTCATTTACTGTAACTGTTACACTATATGTACATATGTAGACAATTAAACCTGTCAGGGTGTGGTCCCAAGAGGTGACCAATCACTGAGCAAGAACCCTCTGAGAATGACCTCAGGGGTCCATCCCCTCCTCATAACATGATATTAAGCAATGGATTATGAAGGAGGGAGGGTGATGGACTTAATATACCATCAGAGTCACTGCCAAGATATTTGTATCGGATAGGCCCATCCGATACAAATATCTTGGCAGTGAGTTCCTCATGCCTTTATATGAGTAAAAATGTGGATTTCATCCATTCAGTAGCATATGGAGGAACAGGATTCCCTTATGGGAATGAGAGGGAGTCCTCTCAACTCAAATAACCCTTTCACTAATATTATTCTGGAGATAATAATTGAAGTTGGGCTGATTGAATTAAGTATGATTCATTACAATAGAGGAAATAAGTCGATATATCAAGAAATCAATGAAAACAAAAAAACATGTGAAACTAAAGAGAAAACCTATTGGGGTAGATTATACATTGGGGGAACTCTCAAGGGTATATCCAGTGGATATACATCTTCAAATGGATTATTTACCCAATAATGAATCTATTTGACTATCTGTCCATTGTTCAGGATATAGTGATACACTTATCTTCAACATGTACATAACATATGTAGTATTCCTTACTACCATATCTAATTTCTATATACATTCTGTTCTACATTTAGTTACATATGTAATATATTCTATTACATATGTAATCTATATGTAAGTTTCAATCTGTTAGCCACTAACCTCTGTTGGCAGGCTGATAAAACTAGACAATCCCCTGTTCAAATCTATATGTCAGAGAGTGGGGTTATATTACCTGCCAATACAGGTCAAATTGTAATATAACTCACTGCCAACATATTTTCATCGCATGGAAGCTTGCTATGTAACATAGCATGTCTTCATGTGATACTATGGACCATTTTTCAAGGTCCCTACCTTGGAAAAAAGAACTATTGCCTCACATCTTGGCCTGCTATGTGACATACACCACCAGCAAAAATTACTCGGACAAGGCTGTCTGAGGTGTTCTCAGACAGTGAAGTCCGAGTTGATCTCAGACTGTGGTTGACCGAGATCAACTTGGACTTCACTGTCCAAGAACACCTCGGACAGCCTTGTCCGAGTAATTTTTGCTGGCGGTGATAGCATGCCTCCATGTGATGCAATTTTGTTGGTGGTGACTTGCACTTCTGAACTGATAAACAAGTCAATTAAGACTTACTTATCACAAGACTAGTATTTCTTTCATGACTAGAGAGAGAGAGAGAGAGAGAGAGAGAGAGAGAGAGAGAGAGAAATTTGATGTCTAAGAGGCTCTAAGCAAGGGATTAAGGATCAAAGCAAAAAGGTAAAACATGGCAGATTCTCAAGGCTAGTATTTCTAAGGAATAATAGTGCTAATGATAGTAAATGATAAAAGAATTGAATGATGAATTTATTGAATAAAACATGAGAAAGAGAGACAGTAGTTTTAGAGACTGAGAGTAAAAGAAACAGGATAAACCATGAGAGAAAACAAGAAGTTCATTAAGCTACAAATGAATGGACTAGCCATCAATGATGTAATGAGTGAATAGATGAGAACCATGAGCCTATAATACCACCAGTGCTGTTATTAAAAAAAAAAATGAAGGTAAGGCCCATGGTTTAAGCTGTAGACCTTCTGTCTTCCGGTCCACCAGATGGGGACAGTTGGTTTTAGATGAGGCAGCACCGTGTGTGACCGATACATGTGCACAGTCTGTCTTCTTTGATCATGTGACAGACTTATATGGGTCTGTCTTAATAAGTACAAAACCAGACAACATGTGAACAAATGAGAGAAAGGGATATCTTAAAGTGGAATAGGAATCACAACAAAACATATCCAAGTGTCCAGTCCACAAAGCTCATTCCCATTTTAAGCATTTAAATGCTACAGTATGAGCACAGGTTGTTACACTACAGTAACTACATGTAACCTTTCTTCCCACCTCAGATTGGGGGTTAAGTCTGGGAGTCCTAGGAAAGATACAGTGGTCTTGAAACAAATCTCTGTTGCTGCCCTTCTCCTTCCTTAGATTGGGGGAGGTTTGGGAGAGGCAACAAGCACTGCCAAGATATTTGTATCGGATGGGCC